>VYXD01014540.1:1327427-1432809 GCA_013397195.1 Hylia prasina
TTTTTTTTTTTTTTTAAGTCCAGGTAGATTTCCTTAGGGTAACAATATGGTTGTGAATAATTTAATAATACATCTCTAGCTAAGAACATTTGATCCTTAAAATATTTCAAATAAAAGAACAGGATTTGCTCTTTAACTGAACAATACAAAAAATATGAGGGATTATTTCCTATAAGGTTACTGCCTTGTCATGCCTCTTTTCTATAGGATTGAAACATTGCAGTGGATATATACCCAAATTCACTCAAATCCCTGTCTAGGTAGGAAAATTGTAGGCAAATGCTTACAAGTTGTTCAACTGAAAGTTTTAAAGATAAAGATCTAATAACTGTAACAATACTCATCCAGCCTATGTGAAACACCATTTACTGTGGGGTTATTTGTGTCCCTGATACGGGATTATTTATCTAAACAGAGATACCAAGACTGGGTAATAGCAGTGTATGACTCTCATACTCCCAAAACTGAGATGGGTAAAGGCAACTTCATATTTCCATGACATAATAAAGGACCTGACTAATTTCAACAGGTCCATGCAATGTGCACTCATCCACTTATGCTATGTCTGTCAGTGACATTATCTTTCTGAGGGTAATAGTATTGGTGGCCATCAGTCACTAGTGATTCATTTTTCCCATCTCATTAGATGTAGTTTATATTTTATAGCTGTTCTCTGTCACCTACAATAAATTATTTCTTTTCTCTACTACTGACTTAGGATTGTTGGATGTGTTCAGGTCTAATTTCATTAATGCATGTCTCATGCTGGCATGTAGGAGGAAAGAGGTCTAATAATATTAGCTAAAAAACTTACATCGGATTCTCTTTGCTAATGCTGTCTGGCATCTGTGAAGGCAAATCCAGCTGACATCCACAGTGTTAATCTTATTAATTTTTTTTCAAAATGTGTCTGATAAGGAAATGTACATTGCAGAGTTATTGCCTTCTTTTTGTATACAAAAGCAACAATCATTTTGATCCCTGTCTGATTAGATAAAAAATTCCAATTTTCAACTCTGCTTTATTTTGCACAGGAAATTTTTAACATTTACACTCACATACTGGAAATCAATTTATTGATAAGAGTACAAATAGTAAGGTCCACAAGCTTTTATTCACAAAGGATTTCTTTGATGGGAGCAGGAAGGAAAGAGAAGGTGAAAAGCTATCTTACACCCTAATCACCAACATGCAAACTACAGATCCCAAGAGACTCCACTGAAATGTTGACTTAATGACCAAACCAACTACTCTCCACAAACAACCCAATTTACAGCATTGTCAGGTCTCTAAATCTAGATTCCTATTCTGATAGCTCTGCTTGAAGATAGCCTTAAGTCATCTGTAGAATGGAAGGAATTTTACTGTTTTAGACTAATCTCAGTCTCTTGGTGGGATAAGTAGACTCTTTGGCTTTAAAATGTGTATCTCACAAGTATACCACAGACATGACCCTCAACACTTCCCTATGCAGCCCCATACTCAATCATGGAAAAGAAATTTCTAAAGCAGGGTCAGGAATGGGATGTGCTGGCTTTCGTCTGGTCTTTTTCCTTTGAGAATCTTCTCTGTTTCCTTGGGAGTATGTACACAGCGTAAAACAACTTCTGCAGTGCAGCATAAGCTGCAAACAGAAAAGCTATTTCTTTTTGTAGAAGGCTGCAGAAAGAAAAGTAGAAAGGCATCTAATTATATTTTAAAGAGTTAGTGATGTATTTTTCTGTACTCTAATTGTGTGCACTTTCATTATTCAAATATGAAAAAAAATCACCTTGAATGTGTACAGCTATTCAGGTACCTTCCATAATGGATTTTCAGTTTTATTATTAGTGAAGGTCATACAAGAGTTTTGCTTTACCCAGTTGGCTTCTCAAATATTGAAGGTTAGAATTTTCCCATCTAAGAAGTTCAAGAACAGCACACCAGGACCAAAGAATACTCTAGTCTCATTAATTAATCAAGTCATGTCACAACAAATCTTGTTAATCCATCCTCAGAGGAAACTCAAGTGATGTTTCAATTCTCTATGCAAGAATAGACAGAATAGTGAATAGTGATAGTGTTATACAATTACAGAAAGATGGGCAGCATTTGAAGATACCAGATGCGAAACTATTTTCCCTCCCGACACCAACTAAAAGATTTTTTAATTTTTTTTATATTACCCTATTTAATGGACATAGCAGATTATATTTTCATGCTAAATATTGTAAGATGTTAATAAATTTTGAAAATCACATTACTGTATAAAACCAGCCTATTTTGACATCTTTTATCTATTTGAAGTCACAACAGAAAAATTCAGGTGTTCACAGCTTTCTAGGAGAGTGACAATGACTGGGTATGCAATAACAGTTGCTACATTACTATTTCTGGGCTAGTATCAGCATTTACTCTCCAGTCCTAAAAACAATCAAATTGCTTACTCCAATTATCAGGCTTATAGAGAAGTAGTTTATCTTTTTTACAGGATAACCAAACATGTAAAGTCAGAGACTTACAAACAATATTCTTTGTTTAGTCTGATTGAGTATCTGGCCTTTGTCTTGAGAGTTAATGAGCACCCTTGCCCTAAGACCACTGAAAGCCTGGGCTGTTCACTGATGAAAAGCCTCTCAGAAGTCAGGGGATCATTCTGATACTTTATGTTCAACATGTTTCAGTAAATAGCTGAGCTTAGATCAGTGACTCTTACAGAAATGATGTTTGCATGTAGATTACATATGCTTCTTATATGAAAGGAAAGTAGGAATACTCCACATTTAACCTAATAGAATTTAGGTAAGGTTCAGCTGAAGCAACAGTTCTCCAGATGGATCAATCTACAGGAAAAAGTTTTACTTTTTCAAGCAAAGCTGGCTGTTAAGAGTTAAAGATAAAGAAATACATTTATTTGGATTTTTAGACCAAGAAAAATCATTGTAGTGTTCTTAAAACTGTTGTCCTACTTGCATCTCAAGGTCTCTGTCCAGATGTAGATGTTCTTTCCCAGCTTTGCCTGAGGCTCTTCTGATAGCTCTGACAATTGCATGTGAAATTACCCCTCAGATGGAAGACCGATGCATCTGCAGCATGGGTCTGATCCAAAGGCCTGTGAAAGCAATGGAAAAACTCCAAGTGGTGCAATCACCCATGGATCAGATCCCTGAATTGTTAGTGATGAAGCACTGTATAAAATGTCAGCCTCAATTAACCTATGGCAAAATTCCCACTCTGTAGGGTCAGGACTCCAACTGTAAAATTTTTTTCAGTTATCTATACTCCATTGATTACAGTTACTTTCCAGCTTAACATATCTAAAAAAATGAAGCTTATTTTCAAAATTTGTCATCCTTTTTCCATTAATCCCAGTGATTCTACAACTGCTGTTATATAAAATGATTTCCTCTCTCTTTTTAATTTTAGTTACTTTTGCCTCTTCCTAAGGAACAACAGTCAATATAAAATATGAACACATTTGCAATTATGTTCTCTTCTCTTAAGTTTGCATCTCTTTTTGGTTTAAGTTGCGCTACTATTCATCCAACTAAGTTATATATTCATAATTTGAGCTCCAGAATTTCCAACCACAGATATAATGTGAATATTTATATCACAAGCATGTACATACTATTTTAATCAAACATCAGGAAAATACACTTTGGTATTTATAGCTAGTGTCTTATACCATTCCAGATGAAGGATCCTGTGGGCCAGGTCTTCACATGGTGTCTGGAGACATGGCTTCAGTGATTTCAGTCAGCTCATGAAACAAGGATCTCTTTCTACCTGTCCTTATACAATTCTTTATGAGCTCTGTATGGAATTTAAATATGGAGAAAAAATAACCAATAACTGTCAAACTGAATACATATGAAAAGAATTTGATGATTTGTGTGTAGTGAAGTAACCTGAATATACTGCAGATATTCCCAATTCTGATCTATACCTAGCACGTTATTTACACTTAAGTGCTCTACCTGCTCCTGTTTAGAATAAAATCCCTGTCATGACTGGTTAACTAGCTTACCCACGCACTCCTTTTTGACATGATCATGTGTTTTTCATCCAGTTACCTTATTCCTAAGTATCCATTAAGAGGTTCGGAACTTAAATGTAGAGTGCCTTCTCAGATTCCTTGCCTAATCTTCCTCTGCCAGGTTATGACCCTGGGAGTCCCCATCAAAGCCTCCCTCGAGATTTCACACAGAAACCTTGAGAACTGGAGACTGCAAAGATCTGTGCCATAGCTGTGGCTGGAGTACTTCCCATGTGGTTAAAAATAAGCAAACCAGGATGAGCTGTTCCCAGACTGAAGACCGGCTCTCCCTGTGACCACTCTCCTGACTACATTTTAATATGACGCACATATCTTATTTTTACAGATAGCCATGCCACTACTCTCCAAGCAGCTTCTCTCTTAATTACAGTTAAGTAAACAGGCCTGAAATTACTACTAATCTTTTCATCAACAACTTTTCTGCCTCAGTACATTGACTATAATCATTTTGTACTGCACTTGCATGCCAGCTTCCAAAGACTTCCTATAAACATGCCCTCAGACTCAGATAGATTTCTTCCTGCCAGAGGCTTGAAGAAAGCTGGGAGAGAGACCATTCCACCTGAATTTACAGCTGAGGAGGCTGTACGATGGATTTGCTTTTCATCCAATCCTCACAGCCTTCAACCAAATTCTTTCCTATCTCCTAACTTATTTCTCAAAGCTCAGTACACACATAAAATATACAAAATTTCTTTGTTTATAGATTAAAATAAAATAAAAAAAACCAAACAAAAAACAAACACACCCCACCCCCCCCAAAACAAACACCCCAAAAAACCTCCCCCAAAACTATGGGCGAAAAGAGACCGTTATAGCCTGCACCACATTATATATACTTATCTTTCTTTCAAATTTCCCAGTTGCTGTTTTCTATTATAAAATTTTGAGGAAAGATCCAATCTTAGTAGCCATAACACAGGTGTACGCAGTCATTTATCAGCAGCCACATACTGGAATGGTCTTTGAAATTCTCTTAAGTACCACTTGTCCATGGCATTTAGTTGTACAACATGGGTTTGTATAGGTTTATAAAATCACGACTAAAAGTGCATCCTTTATCAGTTAATGTTGTTAAGATATACCTAATTTTCCCCTACATCAGTATTATCAAGATTGTAGAATGACCATTTAAACTATGTTATAGAACACAAAAAATTGGGGGACCATAAAGTCCTTATAAGAAACACAAACAATCTGACGTATTTGAATGACTTTTTAGTACTTATTTTAAAAAATATCTCTCATCCCTACAAGCAGCAATATTGGATGGAAATTCAGGAGGATAAGTGAACTCTATTTTTGGAAAATTGTTAGTAAGGAGATTGAAGAAATGTACAAACATAGAAAAAAATGAATAATAGAATACCCAAGCCCTTGCTAACCAATCATCACATAGTACTATTTTTAATTAATAGCATCTAAAAAGAATTCTAGTGTTTCACAGAAAAAACAGAAATTCATTGAAGAAATGGTAGCTCATCACAACACTCCCCACATTTGGATTTACTTTTCTTCCCCTACACATAACTGTTACATTTATGTGCTGGTGGCTAACTATAAACTACAGAAACAGGAAAACATAAAGTCATTTCCACATCATTTACAGTCTGCTGGTTTATTGATTTTCTCTACATCCTGTACATCTCACATGTCACTTGAACCATTTGTTTTAGAGTTTAAAAGAAAAGCTTTCCAAACAAATTAACTTTACTAAGGCTTTAACATGTCATTGGCTAGTCAGTATTATATTAATCTCTGTAATGATAATTACAGAAGGGTATGGGGCCAAATCTTGATTGCCCTATTCACACAATGAGTTACACTGATTTTAATGGCACTGTTAACATTAGTACAGCTAGAAATATCTGGTTTCTTACAGCTGTCAGCATGCCTTTCCAAATAAAAGTCTTCCCTGTTTTTAAAAGCAGAGATTTTATAAAATGCAGTCACAATATTTAGCTTATGCCCTTCTTTCACGGAGCCAGGCATTTTGAGAGAATCATAAATTTCTTAATATGCACATTTTAAGTGCTAGTAGTTTAATCAAAGCATTCTAGAAAAACAGCAGGTATTTTTCTTGTCTGAGCAAGCTCACATCTCAAGAGTCATATTCTTTTAATCTGATTTTATTTCTTCATGTGTCAAATTAGTCATTTCATCAACAGTTACACAGCAGACCACTGTCAGGTATACATGCCAGGAAATCACAGTGTTTTCCATTTGGTGACTTGCCTTGCAGGCTTGCTGTGTTCATCTCTCCTGGTGCTGTGCTGTGAAATACATAAATATACAATTTAGGATTTAATTCAATCTTCACCTTTTACTCCATGCAGAACTAACTACTCAGAGGGAGCCTGAAATAGAAGAGAGCTGTCACTGCCCCAAACCAGGAAAAAATTAATAGGATTAAAGAAAAATTGTCTGCTTAGTATGTCTGTGGATCAGAATGTTTTGTCTACTGCAGAAAACAGAGACTCAGCCCTGTCTCCTTTCCACTCTTTGCTTGATATGGGAATAAAAATACAATGTCACAACGCAAACTGTGTGTGTCAAAATTGTTATGCTTCCAGTTTCTAATGCCACAATGAAACACCAGCTTCAGCTCTGAGTACTAAAACCTTGAACCTGTAAGTGTGCTTCAAATGGCAATATTGATCACTGCTCTGAGGCAGGATTATAACCTCTTGTGACAAACTGCTTCTTGTGAAATGCAATGAACGGTGCACCCATATGCCCTATGGCAGGATTTCCAAAAGAAGCAAAATTAAAATATCTTTTTCTTGATTTGAGTGTTAGCTACCTTTTGTACTTGATATGATTTCACCCAGGTTTCTCTCTGCTCAAAAGGAAATTTGGTATTTTTTGAAAATAAAAAATGCCATTACTTCGAAATGTTTTTTTCTTGCCAAGTATTACTGGAAAAAAAACAACCTTTTAACAATATTAGAAGTATCACTGTGAAAAAATGTAACAAATGCTCTCAAAAAGTCATCTGTGCAGTTCATAATAAATATGAGAGTAAAAGTAATAATATTAGATACACAGTGAAACATTTTAAAACAATATTTTTAGCATTTATCACCTGCACTGATATTATAATACTATTACTTCTACATTATACACAGAGAAAGGTCAGAATACATGTTTACATTCTTCTTAAATGACCATATGTATTGTAGAAAAATGGCTTTTCAAAAGTACTTTTAAAGTTTAAAGTAAAGGAGAAATGTCACAATGAAACATTCCCAGATGCCAGTACTCATTGCAGCAACATTTGCTGAATTTAATTACCTAAAATTCAGAGCTAGATTCCTGAAAGATGTGTTGTATTGGAGCACAGTTAATTACCACAGAAAAGCTCAAGGGTCTTCACACCAATTTTTATCACATGGGTCATGGAAAACACAGGAATAAAAGACTTCTTGGCTCACTGTCTACACTCCTGTGCAATCACAGACAAATCATATATTCTTAACCTAAACTACAGTGAGTACCTCCTTTCAATTTATTGATGAATCACTGGCACTTCTCTTCAAACATGATTTTCCAGGTGTATTTGCACTGTTTCAATCTTCTGAGGGGTCTCTACTTTCACTGAGTAACATTAGTCCTGGCCTCTTTATATACACTTCCTTTTAAGTCAGTCCTGCCCTTTAAGCTTCAAAAGCTCTTTTCTTTCTAGTGCTTTTCCCTCAGTGCACAGAAATAAGTCATATTTACTCTTGGGTTTTTTTTGTTTTCTATGATAAACAAGCAAGGTTCTTTTCAATCTGTCCCAAGGGATGGACATTCCATTCTCTTCTCATTTCAGTGGACACTTTCTTCATCAATTCTCATCTGAAACTATAATCTCTTGAAGGGAGGTGGACAGAATTTTAAACAATCTTACAGAGATCTGATCAGTGCTTTCTACAACAGATTCAAGCCTCTCCCTTCTCTGCAGAAATGCCTCTACAAAATGCCTATGGACTCTATTCACCATTAAGGTGTCATATCACAAGGATAACTGGAAAACATTCAAATATTGACTACCAAGCATTGCACTTTCCTCTCTCCTTCATTTCCACCCTGTAAAGTGCTATGGTATAACAGATGTTCTTCTCATTAGTACCTGAATGGATGACTGTACTTTGAATGAATACCTTTTTTCCCATTTTTGTTGCTTCATTTCTCAAATTCTACAATATTCCAGTTCTACCTTTATGTTTGCAATGGTTTTCAGGTTTTGCCATGAGCAAATTTTGTTAGTGCACATCTACCTTATTTTCAGCCTGAGAGTACTATCTCTGGCTTGTGTGAGGTTTTAAGATTTTAATTCTTTACTATATGTATGTTTTCATGTGCTATTTCTCTCTTTCCAGAATAATTTGCTCAGTTTCAACTTTAAGCACATTAGTTGCTCAGTTTCAACTTTAAGCACATTAATTGCACTTTAATTTGTCCATATAAGTATTTTTTACCTGTTGCCTCTATTTTTTTTTTTTGTTCGTTCCTCTGTTCATCAGAACTTACACAACTGAAGAAAAAGCTTAATTTAGTTCTGAGTCATAAAGCTGTTTCCTTGAGGGCAATTTCACTGCAAGGTGGTCTTTTCCTCCTTCTGAGTTTACTGTAATTTTATAAACAACCTTTTCCTATTTATTTAACTTTCTTTGGAAAAGGTAACCCAACATAATTGCATTATCTCTGACTTTAAAAACTAACAGATGAGATTAGAAGCTTGATGAAGGTCAGTACATGAATCTATTTATGCTGTAACAGTTCTGAAGACTCAATTAGCCCTTGAGTTCACAGCAACACAGATCCTTCAAGAAAGAAACTCTGCAACCCTCCTAAGACAAGGACAGAAAGGGTCTTTGACAGAAGGAACTGGTGACCAAAATGGTAATTATCTAGGTAAACATACTATCATAATTTCATAGCCTGTTGTGAAGATAAGCTGTAAACAGGTCCCATTTGAAGCAAAAAGCATCAGAAGATGGAACTCCTCGTTGAGATTTGCAAAGGGTTTTGCAGATTTTTTCATGCATTTCCAAGCAAAGAAACTAGAGCTGTCTCTCCCCTTTAAAAGGATTGCTTATGATCACCTGGGACCACTTATTTTTTGAAAATTGTCAGTGTTAGCAGGAAATTAAGGTGAAAAACTGCAGTGTGCAGAAGTACATGCATGTGCAGTGCAGGCTCATGCCGAGGCTCAAGGAGCCAGCCAGGATCAGGCTACAATGCAGCCTTGCTCAAACACAGAAGTTTTGGTCAAAACACAAACACAACAATGCAAATCACACAACTCAGCCAGGATCTCAGTGCTGTACACCAGTACCTTAGTGCGACAGACATCACTTATATGGGCTTCAATTTGCCTGCAACCGAAACATTAGGCTTGGGAAACTTTGAAGCTTCCCTTGACTTAAAGAGTTCTATCCTATTTGTTAGGCAATAGGAATGCATTTTACAATTCCTGGAAAAGGTGCATGCATCTGCAGAGATTCTTCCTAATTTATTTTCCACCTCAGCTGATAGCTTGCTTCTTCGCAGATTGAGACCATTGCTTCATGTGTGAGGCTAGCATCTTTTTTTCCAGAGGTTAGTTTCACCCTTTTTATGTTCCTTTATGGAACATAACCAGGTTCGCTGGACCTGTCAATAAGGAAGGTTTATTCAGGAATGTGGAATGTGTAACACAAGGAATTTGCTTTACTAACAGTGAGATTCCTACTCCAGCTCAGGGTTAAAATTCATCTGTTGTGTTGAGAGCTGAGCTTTCCAGACAATTTATGTCAAAGTGTATATGGTATTGATGTTACCAAATTGTTTATCCTGTCCATGTATTCTGGAAATTTCCACTGTTTCTCTCCTGTTCCCAAATTAAGCCTTTAAAATAACCTCTCCTTTCGTTCCACTTTCGCCTTCCTTAAAACTGTTGGGGGCAACAAGAAGAAAGGCTGCAATTTATAACTGGCATTCAGTCAGAGTTCTTTGGCAAACAGCTGTTCTAGAGAGCTACAGAGTCCATGATGTTTCATGGGATAGATCCTAGTGTGATCATGGTTCAGTACCAGTGTGCATGTGTTCGTGCTGTCCTGCCTCAAGATGGGTAGGATGAGGCATGGGAGACAGGAGAAAGTGCTTTAGTGAGAAATCCTTCACTTACTGAAGTCTTGTGTCACTTTCCTTAACCAGAAGCAATATATGTAGGTTACAAATATTATTTGATGTCAGTTGTGTTCTTCAAACAAAACTGACCCAAAGGCTAACAAGAGGAACACTACCTTTTCTCCTGATCAGGGAGAGAAAATGTATAATTCAGTTTGTTATTCAATGCCAATATTCGGTTGTTTAGGTTTTTTTCTTAGTACAAAAGTCTTGTAACATATAAAAATTCCCAAAAATTGGAAAAGCAACCTACTCTGCTGAAGCAACCATAACATAGCTATTGTTTCTACATCTTCTCTCTTTATTATTGCCATTTTTTTTGCTCACACTGTTATGTCTCTTTCTCTAGTTTCTTCATTAATTCTCTCTTTCCCCTGCTTATCTTTGAGGGTAGAGCCTGGGGGCAGAGGAGACATTGATCAGACTGAGAACACCATGACCTTGTACTTGCAGCCTTCCTTTGACACTTGTGTCAAAGCCATGGAGCTCTTTGCAGACAGTTTATTCACTCCCATACCCTTTCTTTCACTCTTCTATTGTGCCAGTACCCTATTTTCAAGTTATGCAAGAATAAATCCTTTATTTGCCCCTTTGCTACTATCCCTCCTCTCTGTCAATTTACTCCTTCCACTATGAGCAGTCTTAGAAGACTGATAAATACCCAAAAAGCCTGTTCTGATGAATACTGATTTAGCATATCCTTTTTTTTTTCCACAGAAGATTAATTACACTATATTTTCTGGTTTTTGAGAAAGGTGCATGCAAAACTTGGCAAGATATAACATGTACACAGGTTAAAAAGGAAGCTCTGAATTTTTTAAAAATTACATACCATAGAAAGCAAAATAAATGAATGCTTTCAATATTCCAGAAGACTTCTCAGTTCAGCACTAAACTGTACCTATTGTTTACAGGTTATCACAATCTTTTCTTCAGAGTTCTGCAGCACAGAAACAATGTTTGTGGGTGAGACAACAGTGAATATACTGCACAGCTTGTGACTTAAGTAATTTCATAATGACAGCAAAATTAGAGAAGCAGTTCTTTTGACATCTGTAGCACTGAAACCTTTGAAATAACACAGCATATTCACTTTTTTCTTTTTTTTTTCTTTTTTTTTTCTTTTTTTTTTCTTTTTTCTCCTCCTATTCAAACAACCTGGAAACTTCTGCAAACATAGCAGAAGCAAGGCATTCTTATAAAGATAAAAACAGTTTCCCTCCTGAGCTCATATCCAGCAGCCTTTTTTCTTTTTTTTTTTAATTTACTGGAAGAACCAGTATATGATTGAGATGGGAGGAGCAGCTGAAAAGTGCAATATCTTTTCCTATGAATATAAGAGTTGTCAGATAGAGAGTGTATTCACATCAGTCTTTTGCAGTAAGAAGGAATAAGCAGAAACATTCTTCTGTGCACAAAATTCAGGATGAAAAGAATTACTTTGTTACACAATCACTCTTCTTCCCATATACTCCATATTTTCAAGAGGGTCTGCAGCAAATGTCCACACTGTTTGAAAGAGAAGGATCATTTTTAGTGTAATTTAGAGATACTTTAACTGTTTTCTTCTAATCTTTTACAGATAGCTGTTAGATGAATAATTTTCAAAAATCAAAAATATAGGGATAATTCAGTTTAAGCACATTCTGGGACCATGCACCAAGAAAGCCTTGCTCCCCACTCTGTCCTGCCCATTCCTCCCAAGCTCCATGGAAGTCAACTCTCAGATTAGGCATAACTCAGTTCTAGTAAATTTATTGATTCTCATATCAGTCTTTCAAATTCAGTCCTCTCTTGTTTTATAGCAAAGTCTTTTACGCTGTAAAATTATATTAAATTTCATAACAAAATCTTTCCCTCTGTTTCTGAAAACTTTTTTAGAGAAACTGAAACAGCTGGCTTTTTGCCTGGTTTTGGCTTCTTTCTTCTACCTGTTATTTCATTCTTGCATCATGTAACTCTGTGCCAAAGTAAAGAAGAAATTTATTCTGTATGTTCTCACATGCTATTCCCTTCAGCTTTGTTGTGCTCTCAGAATGTGTAGTATAGCCCATGACAATATCACAAATTTTCATCTGTGTGTTATTTCCTCTTATTTAAGATGTTATTGACCCATTCTAGGGATTCATGTGGGAGTGCCACGCTAATCCAGGCGTTCAAACAACTAGAGACAGTGTTATTTTCAGCTATGGTTTTTCAGAGAGTTTTCAATCCACAGAACAGCACACTTTCTACTGCCAATTTGAATATATTTCTCAGCTAAGAATTCTCACTGAAGGGAAGAATTCAACATTGATTACATTTTCTCAAATAAATTACCAAAAGTGTTATAAAAAATCCAAATAATATAGTCTTTTGAAAGCCCCCTACATATCTTTTCTTGACAAATAATTTTCACACTCCTCCCTATCTCCCAGGAAAAGTTAGCATTTTGTAGCCAGCTAAGTGTATAAAAGGTTCACAGTTTCACTTTTATGTATAACTTAATTTTGTATATCAACTTTATCCCAGCCAATAACCTGGTTTGGACACCAAAATTGTGTCCTCAAAACAACTCATAATGCATTATGTATTTTGTATAATAACCACTAAAACAAGTGTCACAAATGTTCCTTACTGCAATGAGATTTTTTTTTAGATTTTTTTCTTGGATTCTTTCTAAATTTTTTGGAGGAGCTGGAAACAATATATAAAGCTATTACCATCTGGACACCTTATACATAATCCATCAATGCATGATTTTAGCAGGGCTGTTTCTAAGTAATTATGTTGTTTCTGCCAATGAGAAAAAGAAACCAGAAAAAAAAATCTTTTTAAACAACATAAGGGCTATACCAGAAATTAATTTACCATCAAAGTAAATCTCCATAAAATTTGGAAAGAAATTTCATTTAACAGTGACTTGAATCAAGGAAAACAAGGTTCAGTCTCAATATTTTCCACTGTCTTTTGTAGAAACCTCAGAGGTGATCTGGCTTTGTCAACCTTCCGCTTTCACCTCAGTGTTGTGAGAATAAATACCTCAAAGACTGTGAGGCATTCAGGTACTACAAAGAGAACGAAATGTAAGAGCATTGAGAAAGTATTCTTTACAGGACAAAAAATAAGAACTGCTAATCACTGCAATGCACAGATCCTCAGTAATGTAATTTTTTCTCAACATGGAATTATTTGAGTAGAAGGGATACTTGAGAAATACATATGAACTGGGCAAGAAAACACATTGTCTTTGAAAACTTACTCATTGTCCTGCACTTTGGATTCAGTAATCTGAGTTCAGATGTTTCTAGACTCAAACTCTCTGGACTCAAACACTTTGGGTAGTGTTAGTGGGCTAAAAATTCAGTGAAGCATCCTGTGAAAAGAGAATTTCCATACCATTCTGTCTTTACTCTGCAAATTAAGCATCTCATTAAAATCTATTGCCAACCAGATAGTCAAGATTACTATTAGGACCAACTTATTTCTGTACTATTCGTAGATGAAATGTCATGCAGCATTAATATCCAAAGTCCAGATCTTAGACTGCATAATAAAAATGCTCTTATTATATAAATATAAAACTGCATATAACTTTCTTACTAAATGAAATACATAGATTGTTTAAAAGCAACTTCAGTGTTGAAATTCTAGTATCATTTTGGAGCAGATGTCACCATCTGGCTGCCTTCACAAGAGTCTCTATGAGACCATTTAAGTCTCCTGACTGGCTTCTACACAGAAAGTAATTAGAGTGAGGCACAAGGGATAGGATCCAACTGTGTTAAAATTAAGGTGTTTTCCTTCATTAAACTGAGAAAAGATGATAAAAAAGGATGAACAAATGAGCAGACAATTTCAATTTGAGAAACGTTTCATTTTCTTCCTCTTCACTAAATGGAAAAAAAAAAAAAAAAAATTGCTTTCCTTTGGCAAGTATCTATACTTTTTCCTTTTATTTTCTTTTTAATGCAGTACTAAAAATTTTCATTCAACCCAACTTTTTTTCTCTATTATCTTGTCAGGTGATGTCATATCCCTTCTTATTTATTTATTTAATTAATTAATTAATTAACAGCTAACATTTCCTAATCTATAGGTCAGCTTATTTTACACTTCCTTAATTATTTGGAATGTGCTTCTACATGATAAGTATTGTAAAATGGCAACATATTAAGGCACAGTAATCTAATGATTAAGCTGACTTAAAAAGTCTAAATCCAAAAAGAAAATTAAAAAATAGCAGCTACAATTGTAAATATGTTTGTCTTGAGAAGCCAAAGGTCTCTTCAATTTTTTAATGAAGAAGGAAATTTGAGTTGTAATTTTTTAAAAGAAATTAATTTAAAGCTTTGGACATAGATAACATCCCTATGACCATGTATTCCATGAAACAGTTCTCCCTTGGATTTTATAACCTGAGACTACAGTTCACAGGTACAGATGAAATTACATGCAGACATATCTAGAGACCCACCCACACATACATACACAAAAATATTTATTTTCTTAAATATGTGGTTTGGGTTTTTTAATACAAATGTCTGAGTAGCCTTACATACTATTGATTCTCCTGAAAATCCATTAGTGTAGGGAAGTATCACCACCTGTCTTGGTTAATTTCTTCTCCAGTAGTATGTTTTTTTTTTTAATTGCCTCACCTTCCTGTCGAAAACAAGATATGAATTTTCAGAGTATTTCGCTCAAGGGTCCAGTATTTTAATTATGCAAGATGAATTTTCTAACTCATGCTTTGCACAGAACAGCTCTATCAGCTCTGATGGTGTTTATGTGTTTCTTTACTTATTTATATATTTTCTGATTAATACTGAGATAAAATTTTCTCAATTTTTTCTTCCTTTTAGTATGGATGGAGGTGTAATGCTTTTTTAACTTGCTGCCTTTTGTTTTTAATTCTTGATAGCATTCAACCCAGTTCTATAAAATTAGACTGCAGTTAATGTCAAACTGAAACTAGAAGAGACAGCAATCATAAACTTCTGTAACTTTCTTGAAAGGTGGGGTTTTTTTCTGGAGGATACAGAATTCTTGGGGGAAAAAAAAAAAAAGGTCCCTAAACCAAATGTTTTTGGCTTTTCATCTTCATTTGGAGCTTGCAGGAGTCTGTGCAAATATACATACCATGTCGGCTAGACTAATAAAGCAGCAGAAATTAACGGTGTTTTCTGGCATTCACTACAAATCTCTCTCCAGCTATCCAGTCTGACAAACATGCTCCTTAAGTTAATAGTGTAGCACACAGTGATGTCAGTTATATTTTTTTTCCTGTTGAATGTCTTATCACAACTTGTTGGCAAATAATATTTTTTCTTTTAAGTCAGTGTCAAATCTTTTCCACACGTCTTTGCCAACAATTCAACTCTCATTAATTATCAAATACTGATGGTCAGTGAAATTGATTCAGTCACAAATTACCAACATGTGGTAATTCAAGGAAAACATTTCTTTCCAGTATCCAGATAGCTACAAAAGAAGGGATATACATTCATTAAAATTTTCAAGGCTGAGAGGTGCATCCAACAACGTAAATCATATCAATTCCACTACAAAGTGTTGACAACTACAGTCAGATTATATATAATTGTATATGTGCACAGGTACAGGACCAATGACTTACAGATACTGTAAAATAAATACTTTTCAATATGTGTTCATCATGTGTGAATGTGACATGTTTGAACACATTGCAGCCATTTTTTTCCTGGCTTTTTTTTGCAGTATTTCTAATTTTGAGTAAGAAGGCTGGAGAAGAAAAGACAGACTACTTTTTAAAATTCTTTTTTAACTTAACCCAGTTATGCAGTGTTTCATAATATTCTATTGATGTTCAGGCCTTGGATCACTGATCTGAGCACAATCAACAGTCACAAAGTCAAAGCCAGAAGACAAGGATGGTAGAAAGAAATAGTTAACAGAACTGTTGCAGAAACATTAGTAAATAAATGGTTTAGGACAGAATATTAATGGATTTTGGATGATGGTGTCAGAAGAATTGTATATCACTGGAGAAACACAACCAATGTGCTGAAGGCAGTGTAAACATTAGTTCACAGCAAACAAGACGATATAAAGTTATCACAGTCACTTACACTGCTAATGACCATATGCCAATAATTATCATGCTTATCTGGTCCAGATTTGTGTGCAGTTAAATGGCAAATAGTTATTGAATTATAATTCAAAATACAGGTGGAAAACAAGGCTGGACCTTCTGTTACTAAGAAAACTAAGAAAGGCTACGTCTTAGCCATGAAGATAATAATAATAATAATTAAAAAAAAAAACTAAAAAAGGATTTCCCTCTCCTTTTTTTTAATGCTTTTTAACACATTTGGGAAAGACTGTAAATAGAACAGAGCTGATGCCACTGGTGAAAAAAAAAAAAAAAAAAAAAAAAAAAAAAAAAAAAAAAAAAAACTGTGCGGTTTNGCAGTTATGTTTATAGAGATGCATCAAGATGGATCAGCATATTTAACGAGGTAACAGTGCTGGTAACACATTAACCAGGCAAATTGTCTCTGGGATATTATCCCACTGTGGTATAAGGTGTTTACAGTTTTAATCATTATATCCAAGTTTCAGTAGTGCAAATCACATTTTTCAATTTTAGCACTTCAGAGAAACTATGTCATTTTGCCCTATCCATATTCTGTGATGAAAACACAGAAGTCTTAAGTCTTGAATGCAAAGAATTAAAAAAATTAATATTACAATCACTCTGGATTATGTTGATTTTCAACTGTCTGGTCTTAGAATGTCTTACTCAGATTGGGTTAATATTATTTTTTAATCAGTTCAGAGTACATTTTTGAAATAAGAAACTTCTGTCAGTGACATAGTGATATTTTCATCTTCTTGAAACACAAACAGTATTACCAATTTATTTCAGTCATCTCCCATAATCCTCAAAGTAGTGGAGGTAGATGCACTCATTATTTTTGTGATCATAATCAATAGTAGGAGTACATCTATCCCCCTCTGAAAGAAACAGAGTTTCTCATGTTTGGAGATGAAGACATTTTCAAATTAGAGCAATTTTTGCTTATTGCCTCAATCTGTTCCTATTCTTCTACTTTTTAACTTTATCAGCTACTGCAACTAGTCTCAGAAAAACGAAAAACCAAAAAAGTCACATCTTCCACATTTGTTTATACGCAGGATAGAAATGACAAAAACACCCAAGCAGCATATATTAAACAGTGTGATCAGAATGAACTACATACTCTGCTGTGTTGTGACAGACACAATGGCAAAAAATGGTATTCTTTGTCCATAAGTTGCAATTTCAACATGTGCTTATTCTCCATTTGTTACTTTCTTTGACAATAAAGAAGTTTTGTCTGGTTGGCAAGTGTAAATAGTCCCTACCATTTATTATCTAAATGTTTTTTTCTCTGTATTAATTTCACAAACATAATAAAACCTACTACATTTTATAAATTCACATTCATAAGAATAAATTTATTCATGCTTTTTGCCATTTTCCTTTGCTTGTTCTTATTTTTTTTCCTCACAAATTTTACTACATTAGTTGTATACTGGTTACCCAGGCATTTCCTCAGCCCTACTGAATTCTTAATATGGAAGTGCAGTTGAAAGTGAATTGTGAGGTTCAAAAGGAGCTACTAACTTAACTATTTTTGTTTGCTTAAACAATTAGCATACCAAAAATACAAATAGGAATATTATATTCTGATAATATTAGATGATCCCACTTTTTTATTAATCTGATAAATTTCATGTAGCTACTAGTGCTAGCACTTTTACTTTAATAGATAACCCAGAATTTCAGTAAAATTATATATATTTTATACAAACAATTTCAAACTATATTAGTCCATACATCTTACTCAGGAAAATGAATACTTTCAGAATTTCAGGGTTTTTTGGAAAACACCAGCCCAATTTTGAATTACAGACAATATTCTCCCTTTATCTTCTTCATTTTGAACAGCCGCCAAGAATTTGTATGTGACATAAAGGTTGCAAATCCCAAAATTTTTAGTTCCCAAGCTGTCAAAAAAAAAACCAAAAACAACCAACTATTTGAAGATAAGCATCCCCAAAATAGAAATTAATTTTTTTGCTAATACATCACAGTAATCTTCCATCATTTTTTGCTGTGTGAACACCTGCAATTCTAACTACATTAGAATTAGAACTTAAAACATTTTTTGGGGGGGAGATGAATATGCTGTTAGTTTAATAGTCAACATCTTTAATCAATATAATGTGTGCAAAAGTTCCATCTATAATTTATTCTTACTGAACATTCTACAATACGTAATACAAGACAGCATTTAAGTCAACATATGAGGGCATCCAGCAACACATACTAATAAGCAAATATCCACAAAGTTCTCTCCTAATTTGCTTCTTATTCAGGGTTAAATAAATTCTGAACTGGGAAGATGATCTTCAAATCTTTTTTATCAGTTGGCCCACACATATTTAAAATAAACTTGTACTCCATCAGTTTCTCTTACAAAACATAATAGCTTCACTCAGTCCACTATTGAACCAGAATATGTTCATCATATAAGGCTGAACTTGCAGTAAAGCTACCTTACAAAACGAAACTGAAGCAAAATCTGGAATTTGTTTGTTTGTGGTAAAGAAGGACTGGAGTTCAAAGAATCAAAAATAAACACATGCCATTAGTACCCAGGCATTTTAGTGCAGATACTGTGAGTAAAATCCATCCTAAGCAACTGACAACTGCCTTCTTGAAAGTTTAATCTGGTATACAAAATATATATTCCCAAACCATCAAACAGCATTCTGAATGAACTACCAATCTTTTGATGATTTTCCTATTTTTTTTTTTGTCTATTTTTTTGGTATATTTCTGAGCTTTTGACATACTTTTACATTAAACGGAAAAGGTGAGCAAAACTAAAGACTAGATGATGTTTAGTCTCAGGCAAGAGGACAATTACACGGGCCAAAGCCTATTGAAGGTGTCAGCAGAAATGGTCCCATTCATTTCAGTGTGAGCTGAATCCAGCTTTCTTGGAAATTCCTAGTTTTTATTTATGGTACTTAGAGGGAATAATTACCAGATCAAGCCAGAAGGAATGATACATTATCTTCCTGTCACAAAGAGAGTAAAAAATCAGCAGTTACTTCATTGCAGTTCTTTGATTAGTACAGAGTGCCAGAGAACATGCAGCTATACACAAAGATCAAATTTCTGCTCTTGCACCACATTATCTAAAGCACTTCATTATTTATCTGAGACTCCTGTGGTTGTTATGAAAATCCCAGGGCAACTGAAAGTTTGTGTTTGTCAGTTTTTACCTGTGATAGCCTTTGCCACTATCCCAATACCCTTCTTCTAAAGGAATGAGGAGTCTCAGATAATGATGTACGCCTGAAAGACAATATTCCAGTGGGCAGGCCAGTCTTCTGCTAAGCCACAGAGATGTATGAATGAAGTGTAGAAAGCCTACATGGGAAATAACTGTTTGTCATAGAAGAAAAGCAAAATCATTTACTAAGTAACAAAGATGTTGAAATCCTTTCCCACAATATTTCATAGTTGCTTTTACTGATCTTGATCTTTTACCTCTTGATCACTAATGTGTTTCTTTAAAAAATGCACCTTGGTCTCTGTACAATCACTTCACAAGCTGTTTAAATTGTTGGATTGTGCCCCTATTTCTTTCACTTAAACAAATGGCTCTGGTGCTTTGATACCTCCTGTTCATTGCTCCTGACTTCTGCTTTGCAGTCTTAGAGCTGATAATAAGTGATTCATCATCTCTGCCAGTAGAAGAGCTCTAGTCATTATGACTTTGTGACTCCTCTGTGGGTGTCTGAGCCAGGATGGCTTTGTGCATTGCCAGAGTTTCCATACAAGGCTAATCTAATGTGAAGGACCTCAGATTTAACTATGTGGTGCTTGCTTCCTATCATTTTCCTGTGACTTCATGCATTTAAATAAATCATTCATATTTAGTGACAGAAATGCACTGATGATCCTGTTCCTTGCTGATATGCAAGCTGAGCCATGCCAGTTCATGCCAGCTGAGACACTGCCTCACACTTTAAAAGTTCTCAAACATGTTGTGCAAAGTTTGCGTGCCTTTGATCTATGGAGATCATACTCCACTCTAACAGCCTCCCTGCCTGAATTCTGAGTTCTCAAGGCTGTATTGATGCAATATGTACTTACAGTAATTTTTGTTTTAATGTAAATTTACAGAATGCCAACACAAAATCATACAATAATTTAGGATGGAAGGTCTTCAAAGATCAGGTTCCAAAACCCTTACCATGGAAAAGGAAAACTAGATCTGGTTGCCTAAAACCCCATCCAACCTGTTCTTGAACACGTCTGAGGATGGGGCATCCACAGCTTTTCTGGGCAACATCCAGTGACTCATTGCCCTCACAGTGAGAACTTTCTTCCTGATATCTAATCTAAACTTATACTCATTCACTTTAAAGCTATCCCCCCGATACCATCAACTTCCAACCTTCCTCTTCAAGGACTGCAAATTTTGTACAATCAAACAAAAACAAATTATAGATTGTTGCTCCTTATTTCTGTTTTGTAAAGCAAACCCAAACTTTATTGGCACCACAGGTATGTTACATTTCAAATCATGGTACCAGGATCTTGGGGGAAAAATGGATGGCTATATAGCCCTTTGACGTTAAGGATGGAATTAAATTGTGCACTATACTGATCTTAATTTTGTTGGGGAATAAAATAAGATGAGAAACCATCAGGAATACTAGAAGTCTTGTTTTATTTCTTGCTGGTGAAAAGATTTTTTTTTAATTTTTTTGAGGGAGTTTCTGAATGATTGGAATAATAAAGATTGAATTTCCCCCCCAAAAAACCATCTAGGACCAAATTAATCTTGGAAACTTACATCAGGAACATTGTCAGGTATCCTCTGTATTTCATGAATTATACAAACCCAAGTAAAAGTAATGGTTGAAACACTGGTAAGAGAAGGACAAACTTTACAATTTCCATCCTAAAATTAGGACACTGCTTCCAATGTTCTTCTAGGTCCCTATCACAGCAAGAACAGATCTTGCCAAGAAGTCTAGGTGCAAAATTGGAACCTGACACTAAATAAATGACAATGCTTTTCCCCATGTTCTGTTCTTCCCCATGTTAAGCAAGAATTATTAATATCTCCACAATTTTTGGCAACTAAGCCATAAAACAACTCAGAAGATCACTATTTTGACTGTGTCTACACTACAAAGTAGTGTAGTGCAACAGAGAAAAGGTAGCAGAGAATCAGTTGATGCTGAGGATTTAAAACTGGTACTGCACAGATATGGGTGTGGGAGGATGAAGAAGACTGGGAAGAATACTTCAGACTAGCTCCACAATGCAATAAAATGACTCTTTGTATCAGATGAAATTCACCAATTTTATTCCAGAAATGTCTCCTTTGCTTTGGATTCACAAAAACAAACACACCACGCGCAGTTCAAGCACTCACAAATGATTCTGTGATGAAAACTAAAGCCCAGTAAGTGAAGACGTCCAGCAGGACTCTCTCTGGCAAAGCTGAATTGCTGATGTAGGTTCACTCTTAGCAACAGCTTGCCAAACTGAACCACTCAGCAGCTCGAGGCCAGATGCCAGTCCAAGAGAAAATTAACCTCTCCAGTCCATCAACATCTGGAAGAGCTCCACTGTTGGCTCAAAAGCTGGGTAAACACATGAACTCTGCCTTAAGCCCAACCTAATGAGTCCACCAGAGAGATGCAGCAGTCCGGGCCAGAGCTGGGCTAACAGTTGCAAGTGTATAGAGTGAAGTTTCTTTCTGACTGACTGACTGAATCAGGCATGCATCTCTCCATTCAGACGTGTTAAGGCACCCTAAGACAAGCATACAGGGAAAGATCAACCAAAAATGAGATAAGACAGCATACATACATACATACATACATACATACATACATACATACATATATATATATAAACTGACAGACTCCCTACATAGTAACACAGAGACCTGAATGATATAAGGTATTTTTATTGGAAAATCTTACTTAGCATTGCTCAGATGGATACCATGCCACCCCTGAAAGTGCAAAAAAAAAAAAAAAAAAATGGAACAGCTATGGGTAAGATTTTAAAATAAAATATGAAAACTGAAAATTCAAGATATCAGCAGCATTGCCCAGGCAATCACTTAAATATTTTTCAATCTCTTCCTAAGTTTCCAAGCATTGGAAACTCTGACTTTCCACAAAATTAAAGAGAGATATGTCTCAGTCTTCTTCTACTAATTTGAACTAGACTAAGTTCACACAACAGGGTTTCCCAAAAGCAGGGTACAGTACACTGATTCTCTAACAGTAAGAGATCAAAAGTTATGAAGTGTGTTTCTTGGCATCTTGAGATCTAAAAAGTCTTTTTGTTTGTGACAGAAACTATCCTCAGTGTCTTTCATCTCTTCTTCACTCTCTAATGTTTGTTCTTCATCTGCTTTAGTTTCCCAGGAACACATGTATTTTAGAACTGAAAATCCTTGGAAAAATAATCTGCTTTTAACAGACTTTAAATGTGTGCCATTTATGTAATGGAAGTGTAAACAAAGCAGGAACTAAGTTGAAGACCTATATGAATGTGGTGCTTCAAAAGAGGAAAGGAAATCAATAATTCTTGACCAGTTGTAAAATTGGAAAAGTTCTAATAAGGAAGATACAATAAGAAATAACTGAAAGGAATCAAAGCTACCACAGCCTGTTACACCATGATGGAGCTCCCAATGGAGGCCATAGCTGCATCTGGAGGCTTCAAATACATCTCTGCCAATGAGAGATGAAATTATCTTGGTAAAAATAAAAGGGGGTCAGGCACTAACACAGCTCCCAAAGTCAGAAAAAGAAACATCTATAACTTAGTGTTTGTACAAAGACCAGAATAGTCAAAATCAAAGTAAAATAAATGTTTACCTTTCTATATGTAAATTTGCTGTCTTCCATCATTATTTTACAGAAAATTAACATATTTTGGTGTATTTGAAGAGATTATTAATATCAACTGATCTAATCACACCAAGGGGATAAAGTCAGTGCTGCTATACACACATTAGTCATGATGAATTAGCTAATGTCTCAGGCTAGTGGAATGAACCATCAACTGTATTTCAATTAGAAGCAGCACAAAATATTGAAATTTTGGAATTATGTCTCCTAACACATTCTCATAGGTTATTTTTTTAGCTGGCAAAAGGGGAAAAAAGAAAAAAAAAATAAATTAAAAAAAAATTTAAAAAAAGAAAAGGAGAAAAAGCATGTGGGAAAAACATTGCGTCTGTTGCAGATGTGTCATAGAGTAATGCAACATTTGGAGTTATATTATCTTTATAGACAGAACTTTCCGAAGAGACTTAGTTATTTAGGTAAGCATTTAAGCCGTAGCAACTTAATAGAATTAGGAATTTTCCATACCAAAGTAAAAACCCATTTGAAAGCAGATTCCTTCATACGAGATTTCCTTAGACTTCAAAAGACATTTTGCCTGACATGTCTTACGGTTTACATGAGACAACAATATTAGTTTTGGTGATTGCGCAGATTTACTTCTGTTTTTTCTGGATCTGTACCACAATAACTGCAATGCCAATAATACCAGTGTAGTTTGTGTGTTGCTTCTGAAAAAAAAAAACTTCAGATTTTTAATTTTTTTAATGCTATTTGACAAATGAGGATATTGAAGCTACTGAAATCATTATGACATAACATCAATGAAAATCATGGCACCAGGGAAAACAAACAAGTTTCTTCTTAGAATAACAAACCAGCTTTACAAAAAGCACTCAGAAATCTCTGTTACTACCTGACTTTTGTCCATTTTGTCCTGACCTTCCCAAAAGTAAAAAAAATAAAACAAGTTCCTTTTTTCTGTTTCATCAATCGTTATGGCTGGAAATGGCTGAGATGCACAAAAAGCTTCAATCCTCATCACAGCCAGAAGTGGGTCATGTGGTGGAGACCTTCATAACTCATAGATTTGAGTGGAGATAATCAAGTTAATCAGTGTCATCCTGACCACCTCATATAATCTGAGGAAAAAAAAAACAAACTATTTCTCCCCTGGTGAGCTGGAGTAAAAAAGAGGTAAACCAGTCTGCAAAAGCACGCAGCTCTATGAATCAGCTGTGTTATATTCTCAGGGAATCTTTCAAGCCCAATTTAGTGTTTCAGGCTAAGTGAAATTAATTCCAGACTAAGACCATAGATAAAAATTTTTCTGACATCTCCTGACAGCCATCTAGACGTTAGCCAAAAGGCCTTTTCAAAATGTTTCCAATGCATTTCTGTCTCCTTCCACAAAAAAATTGACCCACCAACCAACCAACCAACCAACCAACCCCAACAAATATCACCACAACCCTTCGAAGAATGCCATTTTCAGTGTTTTTCATTCTCTCATTTTTTAACATTCAAACTACATTAGATTACATAATAACTTGCTTTCACAGGCAGGAGTCAAGAAAATTCTGGATTTTTGGCTGACCTAATAGAGGCAACTGAAAACCATGGAAGAAATTTTTAAGTCCAAATATATTTTTAGTATTCTGTCTGTTCTTGCCCTAAGTGCACATTTAAGTAAAATGAACAATTTTGTGACAGTATGAACAATAAAATGAACAATATTATGTGCTGCATAATATGTCATAGTCTTTGTTCTGTGTTTAGATGCCACCCATACTTGGGGATGAAAACTGCATTTGAAACAAAAATAATAACTCTACGCAATGTAAGCCAGAACATCACAAATGATGAGGAATTGCACTATATAAGCATTTTTCTCATGTTTGAGGAAAAATCCTTCAAATGGTTATCTTTAAAAATAATAAGTAACAATCCCATGTAATGAAAGCAGTCTAACAGTGTCAGTTAAATGATTGCTTACTTCAAGCCAGATAGCAACTTGACTTTGTTCTCAGTTTTTTTTTTTTCCAGTTGCAGATACAGATAATACACCATCCATATTATGATTTCTTTTAAAGTTAATCATTACCGTGTATTGCACAATGCTATGTGTCAATTGTGTGATACAGAAAAGATTAAAAAAATGTATGAAGCAGAGATTTCATAAATTTAAAATGCTTACTGGTTGGGGAATACTGAAAAATCATTTAAGAAAGCAGACAACTAAATAAACATGATTACAATTTGTAAGAATGCAAAGCCTTACTGTTTTCCAAAGGAATGGAGAAACTGAAAAGCTGTAACTTAAGACCAGAAATATTTAAGCCACTTTTATTTCCATAAAAAGACAAAAGATTTTACACAGTGTTTCTCTGCCAACTGATATTTTAGACTCTTAAATTTCAGCAAGAGTGTATTTTAATAATATATGTTGCATGTACTAAAGATATATTCTCAATTCTCTTTATGCAGCTCATTACTTTGTGAGCATAATGCCTCAGATCAAACCTTCATTTAAATAAACAGGAACTTCAGTAAGGAAAGGATCTATTTGCATACCCAATTTGCATCCAGTGTACTCTGTGTTCTGGTTTTAAGCATGTGACTTATTGGAATTGACCTGCTGGAGGACAGGCACCAGCTGAAATACCATTCTGGACCAGAGATGACAACAATGAGAGTGAAGGTGTCACCCTTTACTAGCAGAATCTGCTCCTCACACTACAGACAAATGAATTAGGAATTGTGCTCCTGCTCTTCTACAGATCACAACTGGTATTCCCAAAAGCTACTGTTTTAGACAAATGCATGCATATATAAACGCCATTTCTGGCTGCCTGTAAATCATGAAGTCCTTATTCATCAGTATTTTAAGGGATACCATGGGAAATGCTACAAACACTTAATAGGTGCTGAAAGAGAACTCAGGGACATGAGCAAATTGCATCATCACAAGTGTCAGAGAAAAGACAAGTAGAAGAAGATGAAATCATGAATAAACTTCCATGGATCAATAAAGGATGAAAAAAGGAAGCTTTGTTGGTAGCTGGGAAAGGAGTTTAAGGGGTGACGAGACTGTTTTAAGAACAAAAATTGGAAATAATATTAATCATAATGGTATTGAACACGAGAATGCTTCATTTGGAGTATCTTTCCTTGGTAAAGCAAACTATGCTCAAGTAAGAACTTTATAACATGTCTGTTTCACAGAAAAAAATAGCAAGCCTTAGTTATTAACAAACCATGTTAAGTTCACTCAAGAACTGAAGGATTTTGCTTTTAAGTAACGCAACTTGAATAGGATTTAGACCACAATGCTTGCACTTCCTATGTAGCCAGCATTTCAGACTCCAACTATCTTGCTCTGTACAGGGTGTGGTTCTTTCACACTTCCTACTTTTGAAAATCATCTGTATTTCAAGGGAGTAATCATCAAACTAGGGATAAACCTACAATCATTTATTCAAAGGAATTAACTGCACAGCAACTTGCTCCTTGCATGAATGCTTTCACTTGTGTCTCTAATCTAAAGCCTTTATTACATACTGTGCCCTACATCTGGGCCTCAGCAGGTTCAGAGTTACAAAATAGCTACAACTGATATTTGACCTGAATAAATGCTATGAATAAATGCTGGAGAAGCCTAACCCCAAATGAACACAAACTCTCACATAAAAACTAAATCCAAATAGATTCGTTTAAGCTTGCATAAAACAAAACAAAACAAAACAAAACCAAAAACAAACAAAAAACCCCACACCTTTTTACTTTTTAATTATTTTTTGTGCTTTCATTTCTGATAACAGTAAGGGCAGCACTTTTTTTTCATTATATTCTCCCTTTATGAACTCACCTGCTTTTCTTTTTTCAAGCATTTTTAGCTATATTTATTTCATATTATAATATAGTATATTATAATTTCTGAGTTGTTTTCTCTGAGTTAACACCTTACATGGATACAGCAAATAATATTCCACTTGGACAGAATTACTGGATGTATTAAAACCTGCCAAGTATTCTAGTGAAATAGCTAACGCTTTGTCCTATACTATTACAAAAACAAATACAAAATAATAATTTTGTCTTTTGCAAAATTTACACAAAGTAATAGAAGGAAAAAGTGAGAAAGGGTGATAAATCAATAAATAATGCTGACACAATATCACATCCTTATTAAATAATTACATTTCTAATAAAGTTAAACGTGAAGCTTAAATGGTAAACTGTATAAAATGATGGTGGTATCTAAACAGCTAAACATTGAAAACCATCTAACATTGAAAAATCCATGTTGCCTTACAAACAAGAACCTCAACAAGGCAGAGACATTTAATGCTTTCTTTGCCTGCTGGACTTCCAGAAACCTGAGCTGTAGGGCCATAACTCACAGAATGATAACTCCTAGCCCACTCTGAACTTGCACAGGATTTCCTGGTCCAGGTGGATCCCTATGAGTCTATGAAGGCTTGTGGGATTCATCTAAGAATACTCAAATAGCTGGTTGATCTCATCCAAAGACCTCTCTAAATATTTTTTGAGCAGTCTTGGGAATCTAAAGAGGTTCCAGATGACTAATGTTGCCCTGATTTTCAAGGGTGAGAGTGATGACCCTGGAAATTATAGGCCGGTCAGTCTCACTTCAATGTCTTGTTAAATTATAGATAAGATTATTCTGGGACTTATTGGAAAACACATGAAAAGCAATACAGTCATTGGTCACATCTAACATGGGTTCATGAGGGGAAAGTCCTGATCAATAAATCTAATTTCATTTTATGACAGCTACCCACCTAGCTGATCAAAGGAAGCCAACTGCTGTAATCCTTTTGGATTTCAGTATAACATATGATCTTGTCTCTCACCTTGGCCTTCTAGATAAAATGTACATCACACAGCTGAATAAACATAGCCGGTGACCAGTCACTAGTGGGGTTCTGCAGGGCTCCATTTCCCAGTTCACTTTGACATCTACATAAATTACTTGGATGAAGGATTAGAAGTAAATATGCCAATGACACTAAACTGAGGGGAGCTGTTGACTCCCTCAAAGGCAGAGCAGTGTTGCAGAGAGACCTTGACAAATTAGAGATGGTCAATCATCAACCATATGAAGGTTAACAAGGGAAATGATGAATTCTGCACCTGGGACAGGGCAAACCCAGGTGTCAATACAGACAGAGAGAAGCCCTGCAGAAAGACATCTGGGAGTCCTGATAAATGACAAGTTGAACGTGAGCCAGCAGTGCCCTGGCAGCCAGGAGGAACAACCCCGTCCTGAGGGCATCAGGCACAGCATGGCCACCCGGGCAAGGGAGGGGATTGTCCTGAAGGGGAAGCTACTTTGTGCATTTTTGGGCACTACAATATTAGAAGAATATAAAGCTTTGAGAAAGCATCCCAAGGAGGGCTGGCTACAAAAGTGGTGAAGGGTCTGGAGGGGAAGCCATGTGAGGAGCGGCTGGAGACTAAGGGGAGATCTGACTTGAGTCTACAACTTCCTCAAGGGTGGAAGAGGATGGGGAGACACTGATCTCTTCTCTGTAGTGACCAGTGACAGGACCCAAGGGAATGGGCTGGAGTTGTGTCAAGGGAGGTTTATGCTGGCTTTTAGAGAAAGGCTCTTCACCCAGATGTAGGTTGGATGCTCTAACAGGCTCCCTAGGGAAGTGGTCACAGCGCCAAGACTGACAGAGGTCAAGAAAGGTTTGAACAATGCTCTCAGGCGCATGATGTGACACTTGGGGTATCCTGTGCAGGGCCAAGAGTTGAACTTGATGATCCCTATGGGTTTCATCTAACTCAGGACATTTTACAATATGCAAATCAAAAGCCTTATTCTGCAAATATTTGTCTATATTTATTCAGATAGACAGTCCTATTAAAATAAAATAAGCACATCTGTAAAGTTATCCATGTGCATAACTGCTTATTAGATCATATACCCTGCAAGATAAAGTAGGTATCTGCATACTACCTGAAATTTTCCTAGATCAAATTATTTCCAGCTGAGATCACTGAATTTCTGATTCATTCACTGATGCTTTTAGGGGCTGTCACACTGATGACTGCAACAGATTCCCAGTCAGAAAAGGCCTGTCTTTTGCATGGCAAAGTAGCAACCCTCTGTCAGACAGAACACTATACACACATGCATATAACATCCATCATCACCATAAAATTGGAAGCACCAGAATGAGCATTAGCAAAAACAACAGCACCAGAGAGACCTATTTCATGAAAAGGATGGTGTCAGGCAGGTAGATTAATGAATATTGCCAGTGGCAATCAGTAAGGCCAAATGGCACATTCTATAGAAAGTGCACCCAGTCCACTTATTTTGTAAGTGACAGTAGTGCATATGGAAGGGTCATTTCTTTAATATTAGGTGGAATGCATTAATATTTCTGGGCTCCACTCCTTTGATAGTTAGTCCATAAACAAAATAGGACAGCAAAACAACACGAGGGTCAGCACATTTCCCAAAAGCATAGGCCAGCCTCTTTATCATTGGTTTGTCTATATGAAAAAATTTACCTTTAAGTTAATAACAGAACCACCTCAGACTGTATTTTAATTTAGATACATCAAATGTAGGAACAAAAATTTCTACACTAAGATAGAAATATGAATTGCATTCCAACTCTCACTGAAAATCAGCAGGTTTGAACATTATGTTCCCTTAGGCTCTTTTAAAATTCTATTCTGCAGCCTTATCCATGGATCACATATACTGTTAGTACAGAATAAACTGATATAATTGGTGTAATTTGAAGGGACTTTTTTCTTTCCATATGCAGCATTGCTAAACTTAATGATAAGACAATACAGTGACTTACAGTCTTGTTAAATGTGATAAAACATCATGTCTTGCTTATAACAATGTGTTATTGAAACAAAAGTGCATCAAATGCATTAATAATAACAATAAAGAATATTTTTTCATATGCAGGGATGTTCCAATGAAATGCACTAATACAACAAAATCAAAACTTCCCACAGGAAATCATTAATTTCTAAATATACAATCTATCTCTGTCCATTATCTTTTTACAAGGTACTTAAAATTATATAGCTATATATTCAAAGTCTAAGAACCTCCTTTCCTTCAAGAAACTCTGAAATTAGCTTTCTTAAAAAAATTTCTTGTATATGTATATACGTATATATAATTTTGTGTACAGTTATAATAATTAAAATGAAAGATGAAGGCTAATTTTTTTTTTTTAATTGATGCTGTTGCTTTCAGTATTTTCATGTCCCAGAAGTTTTGGAAAGATTTGTTTCTGTTCCAAAGTATAAATAATTTCTAACTCATATTTGCTACAGATTGGGAATTAAATATCAACTGTGAGTAAAACATAATTTCACATAGTTTTCAAGTCTTACCCCACACCAAAGAAGAAAAGGAAAAAAACCTCCTGGTTTTGAAATAATATCTATTATCTTTTGTATGAAATGGTACTTTTTATAAAAGTTAAAGAAATTGTTCATAAAATCATCTTGTGCTCTACCTATACATCAGTGAATGATACCAGAACAGACAGTGCTATCTCAAAGCCATGGTTCTATCTCTAGGACCTCCTGAAATACCTCCTCAAATTTTTGCTTAGGATCTAACTGAGCATGGAGAATGTATGTGTTTCTGAATGCTCACTGACCTGTTCTACTGCAAAGTAGAATGGAAACAGTAGAAAAAGTAAGTAGATAACTTCCTTTTATATACTTAAGATATAATAGGCAAAGAATTATATGGAAAGCACTTCGCCAGTTTCCAGTGGCCTTTAGCATTGTCTTAGCCTGAAAATTTGCTTTAAGTGTAAAAGAAAAGCCAACTGATTTTAACAATGGAAAAAGTTTACCTTGCTCTCAGAGTATTTTAAAAATGAAATCCACAATATCTGGTTCTCTGGAAATATGAAGCTAGCATGCTGGCACTCTGGAGCATGCTGTATCAAGATAGCTACAGAGAACTTGGAATCAGATTAGGAGCATATTCCAGCCTTGCAGTGTTCTTGGGAAGGCAGGCCCACTGCTGCTGTAAGCCCTGTTTTGTTAGAAGCAGGGGATTCTGGCACTTGCAAAATGGTCCCTTATAATTCCAGGGAAACACAGGCCTGGGAACCTGCCTGAAGGCACTGTTAAGGTGAATACTCCCCAAAGTGCACCTGGAAAAACCCTACTGGTGCATGCTGAATCCATGAGTCCTGTTACACTTCCAAACTTGAGCAAACAGATTCATGCATTTCTGACCACACTGCCGGTTCTCTGGTAGGAGAAAAGTTCATCTGGGTATGTGTGAAATGTCTGATGTGTTCTTTCTATTTGCAAGAAAAAAAGATAGAGAAATAGTCTCATTATCCACTGAAGTTTACCAGATTAAACCAGAGGGGTAAATAGCAAATACTTGACTGCAATAAAAATAACTTGCTCTGTTAACTAGAAATTTGGTTATGCATTTGATTGGAGAAAAATAACATTACCACAGAGAATGTTTAGTATTAATTATGCTGTGACTTTTTTATTTTAACATTTTGAACAAGAAAACCATTTGGTTTTAAATGTCTATTGTAATTGAATCTTGGTCAAGCTGTAAAAGTACAAAATCATGTTGAATACAATTAAAGCAAATTTATTCTGCTTACAATAATTCAACCCTCAAGCTAGAAGTTGTTTTCTATTTTTCCATTCAAATTAGTCCTGAGAAGATTCACAGGCATATGTCACAGCTTGAGAATCAAGTCATATGAGAAAAATATCAAAAGAAAGCAAAATCTACTAGAGAAGAATCCATAAAAACAGGTAATCTTTGTTTAATTAAGCTTGCTTCATTGAAAAAAAAAAAAAAAGAAGACAATCTTAACAAAGCTGTTGTTTTGTTTGGGGTGTTTTGTTTGTTTGTTTTGTTTTGTTTTTAATATAAGTAGATGGATGAGGAAAAAAGTAACTAAAAATAGTAGGGGTGCAAAGAAAAAAAGAATGGGTTTTGCAGTAAGACTTTATTTAATAATTTTTTTTCAATATCATGGCCAGTTCAAAGGAAGTTCTCTGGAAACTGCAGGATTTACATATATTTAAATTTTCCTTTCAATTTACTAAATAATGTTATATTAAACAAATAATGTTGGTGGTGAGAGTACTAGAATGGATCATCCTATGAGAAACAAGAGTCATGGTGGTTTATTGTTTCAGACTATAAATCTATCTTTTTACTCTGTCTTTTAATTTCTATTCTTTCAGTGCTGCTATGATCTTGAGTCACTGTTTTCGTCTCTTTAATAATTTAGTTTTCCATTTCTTATGCAATCTACAATTCAAGAGGAAGCTTTCTCCTATGATTTAACACTGTTAAACAAACAGAAGCCTCTGCTTGGAAAGGGACTACTAAATCAATTTATATTTCCAATCAAATAATTAGAAGAGGTATATCTACTCCAAACTGCTTTATTACTGTACAAGAACCTAAAAAACAACACACTGGTGAAACAAAAAATGGAAAGGGAAAAAATGTTGATATAAGCGGGGTCAGCTGATGTTTAGGAAATTACCTACTGAAAGCCAAGATCAATCATGGTACACTTCAGTTCATGATAGTGGCAACTGAGTAAGAATCCAATGTGTACAGGGAATGAAACAGCTATTCATTTTTCCAAAGTTCCATAAGAAGTGATCAAAAACCATAAAATGATTTGGAAAGGACACGAAATACCGTTCAGTTGCAAGTTTCTGCCATGTGCAGGGATACTTCCCACTAGGCCAGGTTGCTCAGATATTCAAGTGAAAACATTACACTGTGTGCTAGAGATAGCAATCTGTTGTTTTTGTCTGATAATTTCTTATACAAAACTACACAAGCATTCTCATGTAGTAATAAATCATATGATTTTCATAACAAGAATATATTTTTTCTCTGCTATGACATGAACTGAAATATGAAAAATAAAGGAAATATTAATAAACACAAAATATTGTAGTGTTTCTTGCATGGTTTGGGTTTGGTTTTTTTTTTTTTAAATTCCAGCTTTGGTATGTCATCAAACCTCTATGAGATTTTTTTTCCTATACATGTGACAACTGATGAACTCAGCAGAATCTAAAAAAAAATTCTGGCCCACTATATTACAATCATACCACAAAGAAGATGCAGTTCTAGACTAAGATTAATATATATATATATATATGGATATATAAATTAAGTTTAATTAAGAAATTTTTTGAAAAAGGATGTCTGTTTTGACCTTGAAAAGCAAACTTGATCAATGACACAGTCAAATGCATTCCTGATAAAAGAAAGGGCTACAGTTATACTTTTTTGTATTTAGATACTCTTAAATCTAAAAAAAAATAGGGGAAAAATGTTACATATAAAGTATATATGCTAATAAAGGTACAATAATAGATTGTCTGATACTATTAAAGGTAATACACTGCTAATATCATGACAGTATAGTTAATATACTGCATTCGATCCCAGACAACAGAATATTTTTAGACTTCTTCAGCAATTGAATGCTGTGAATCAGTACCTCTGTTAAACTTAATGCAAAAAAAATCAGTGCAACTTTTTTTCATTTTTCACCTTCTCATTTTTCCTGTAATTTTTTTCATTTTGGTCGTACCAACCCATGGGACAAGAATCAGTCAGCAGAAACTGATGTACAAGAAGTGCCACCTGAATAAGAGGATGAACTTCCTTACTGTGCAGATGATCGAGCTCTGAGCAGCTAGCCCAGAGAGGTTGTGGTGTCTCCATCACTTAAAATACTCAAGAAATATCTGGAGATACCCTTGTGCCATGCACCCTTGTGTCTGCATAGTTTTGCTTCTTACATGTTCTCACCCCACTCTTCTCTGACTACAAGTACAACTGTTCAATAACTTTATTTTTTTCTCTCTTCTTAAATCTCTTATCATAGAGGTGTTACCACCATTTCTATTTGTCCCAGCCTTTACCAGTGACATGTCTGTCTTTGGAGCTGCCAGGCATTGGCTCTGCCAGACGTGGAGGAAGTCTGGCAGCTTCTCACAGAGGGCACTCCTGTAGCCCTTGTCACCTTAGCTTGTCCATGCAAAGCAAATACAGTTTGTTAAGATAATTTTTTAATAATAACCCTATTCCTGTCTAAGAAGCATGAATTATATCTGATAATCTCCTGGAGGGTTCAGTCAACACCTTCTTCTCAGGGGGAATCAAATCTTTTTAGTCTTCCTGACACCAGTAAGCAGTTAAAAGAACTGCTGAAATTAAGAGTTGGTCATGTTTTAGTAGGATCTCTCTGTTCTTCTATGCAGCAAACATGCTGAAAAGCTTCTGTCTCTAACAGGAAGGGGACAAAGNACTGATGAACTCAGCAGAATCTAAAAAAAAATTCTGGCCCACTATATTACAATCATACCACAAAGAAGATGCAGTTCTAGACTAAGATTAATATATATATATATATATGGATATATAAATTAAGTTTAATTAAGAAATTTTTTGAAAAAGGATGTCTGTTTTGACCTTGAAAAGCAAACTTGATCAATGACACAGTCAAATGCATTCCTGATAAAAGAAAGGGCTACAGTTATACTTTTTTGTATTTAGATACTCTTAAATCTAAAAAAAAATAGGGGAAAAATGTTACATATAAAGTATATATGCTAATAAAGGTACAATAATAGATTGTCTGATACTATTAAAGGTAATACACTGCTAATATCATGACAGTATAGTTAATATACTGCATTCGATCCCAGACAACAGAATATTTTTAGACTTCTTCAGCAATTGAATGCTGTGAATCAGTACCTTTGTTAAACTTAATGCAAAAAAAATCAGTGCAACTTTTTTTCATTTTTCACCTTCTCATTTTTCCTGTAATTTTTTTCATTTTGGTCGTACCAACCCATGGGACAAGAATCAGTCAGCAGAAACTGATGTACAAGAAGTGCCACCTGAATAAGAGGATGAACTTCCTTACTGTGCAGATGATCGAGCTCTGAGCAGCTAGCCCAGAGAGGTTGTGGTGTCTCCATCACTTAAAATACTCAAGAAATATCTGGAGATACCCTTGTGCCATGCACCCTTGTGTCTGCATAGTTTTGCTTCTTACATGTTCTCACCCCACTCTTCTCTGACTACAAGTACAACTGTTCAATAACTTTATTTTTTTCTCTCTTCTTAAATCTCTTATCATAGAGGTGTTACCACCATTTCTATTTGTCCCAGCCTTTACCAGTGACATGTCTGTCTTTGGAGCTGCCAGGCATTGGCTCTGCCAGACGTGGAGGAAGTCTGGCAGCTTCTCACAGAGGGCACTCCTGTAGCCCTTGTCACCTTAGCTTGTCCATGCAAAGCAAATACAGTTTGTTAAGATAATTTTTTAATAATAACCCTATTCCTGTCTAAGAAGCATGAATTATATCTGATAATCTCCTGGAGGGTTCAGTCAACACCTTCTTCTCAGGGGGAATCAAATCTTTTTAGTCTTCCTGACACCAGTAAGCAGTTAAAAGAACTGCTGAAATTAAGAGTTGGTCATGTTTTAGTAGGATCTCTCTGTTCTTCTATGCAGCAAACATGCTGAAAAGCTTCTGTCTCTAACAGGAAGGGGACAAAGCATTACAAAATGTATTGTACTGTAAAACAAATCTATTGCATGAAATGACAGCCCTAAAGGGACTGACTCTTTACTCCTTGTCAGTTGTTCCGGATGTGGCTACCTAAATGATTCCATCTGCAACCAGAGCCAAAAAAAGTGTCTCTTTAGACTTGGGTTTAGCCGCTGCTAATCCGCTCAGAAATTCACAGTGAATAGGACTACCTCTGACAAAGTGCCACCTACTGGATTCACAAGATCTTCTCACACTGAGCTCGGAAACAATCCTCAGGATTACGGACATTATATCATCACCTATAACAAAAGCTTCAACAGCCCACTCTCCAAAAACTAAAGCTTTGTCATGTTGAGGTATAAGACAGCATATTCCATGGCTTAAGAGACAGCAATTTAAAAATACAGCAGTTGACACAATTCATCAATATTCAATCCATTTGCAACAATTCATTGCTGTTGCATAACGAAAAGAAATCTTTGGTCTGATAGGTTTGACCCTGTAATTACCACAAAGTATATAAAGAAAATAACGCCTCTGAGATTTATTACTTATCTATTTTCCTGACTTTATCAGCATTTGAATTGAACTAAACATGCTGCGTTGTTCACTATAGTTTTGAAACTCAGCTTTTACAAAACATAATAAGACGAGTCATAAAAAGGTTTAATTTCTAAAGCCAAAACCAACACTTAAATTTTATGAAAAATCTGCTGGGATTTTGAAATATGGAAATGGATTTTTCTGTGTGTTTGATATAATAAATTGACAGGTGTTAAGTGTATGTTTCTGGAAGTTTCTAGAAAAAAATGCTATGATGAAAAAACAACGCTATAATCACATTAACTATACCAATAGCTTACATTTATATTAAGTATGGCCTTTTTAAAAGCTAAGACTGTCTTTTTTCCCCCCCAAGAAACCAAAATATTAGTTCTTCAAGTTCCATTAAACACCCATTTAAGCTCTCCTGAAACAGACACAGTGCACTCACTTGTTTGAAATATTCATTCTCTACCAAAAAATATTCCCTCAATTCCATATTTCCATGTGAAACCTTCATAAGTAGTGAAGGCCCTAAGGCAAAGGTGAGGGAGCAGCTGTGTGGTATATCTTGTTTGCTGTACCGTGATGCAAAACTTACACAGCACTTGCAGACAGGGCCTGTGGAAGCTGATGCAGTTGCACCCAAGGACAGCATTGAGAAGCTAGCTCAGTATTTTTCAGAGACCACCAGCTGATGGCAAATATCTTTAATATGAATGTTTTCTTTGCCTAAGTTTATATATTACAAAGTAATAATATTTACGTGTAATTTTGGTCTCAAAATGTAATTTTTACATACCTGGTGATTTCTGCTGAGGAAGTAATAATGTTACAAATTTAATTTCAAACAGAGTTTTCTCTAACCTTTTAAACAGAGTTTTTTTCTAACTTTTATCTTACTATTGCTTCTTAATATTCCTAAATGCTGGAACAACTAAAGCAATCTGCCAGGCAACCACAGTACTGCAACCAAACCAGTCATTCATCACAATAAGAACAATTTCAGAGTATTAAAATAAACGTAGAATAAAATGGTGACAAAGCTTAGAGTTCATTGTAAAGAAAAAGACAGTGACTGCTCTGTAACCATATAAAAACCCTCATAAGAAATCTAATTGTTGCTTCGAGCTGTTTGTGCCAACAAAGAGTTTCTAACTGAAAAACCATGACAGAGAAGGAATAGCTGCTTACTTGGGAGCAGTTGAAGTAATTGTCCTGGATGATTCTGCAATTTATCATACAATTCCAACCTCCAAGCAGTCTAGTGAAAATGTGTGAGCACATCACAGACACATATCACTCAGAACAAAGGCAAATATAACAAAGACACCGTGCTCCAAAATCTTGGTTCTTATTTCTGCTAGGAGGAACAATTAAACCACCCAATACACAATTTCAGGAATGCTATTGTATGATTGAAAGGTTTATATCACATGCAGATGTTGTTGAAGACATTCCAGATGCATAGAATTAGATATTTATTTATTTACTACCTGCGAGCATCTGAAGTGCAACACAGTTAACTGGGTATATGCCTATTCTCAACACTACTAGGAAAATGTTATTATGTAATGTAACCATACAGACATTTCTAACATTAACAAATCACCTTCAGAAATGTAAGCAAACTAGAAAAAAACTGAGCTGTTTCACAACTAATATCAATTCTCTGTTTTAATTACTTTAAGGAAATACTCTTGATATTTTGAAACTGTGTTTTTATACTGAACCCTTCTACCACCTTAAGGCCTGTAGATAAGATAGAAAGTTCAAATCTAATATAGTTGCAAAAACTCAAAGTGTTCAAATATTTTTCAGTTAAAGAGAACTTTTATTTCTGCTACTGGAACAGCTGTATTCTAAAGACTTTGTCATCTATGAATTATGAATTACCAATCAGGACACAATTAATATAAATGTGGCTTAAACCCAAATACATGCATGCATTTTGCCACACTGTGATTGCATGGCCAGATAAAATTTCAGCAAAGTATGTGCACAAAAGGGGCAAAGGCAGGTAGATGCAGTTGCAGGTAGGAGGCACTCAAGTAATAAAAATTGTGAGGAAAAACAACAGGTAAGCTGTTGTTAAGGGAGTTAAAAGTGGCAGAAGTCCAGCTGAACACCCTGGAAGAACGATTGGCAGGACAGAAGCACACCAAAGAAGCAGGTAAGCAGACTTTCCTTCTCAGGAGGAGGAATAACATAAAAACATCTGGCATATAACAGATCAAAGAGGCAAGCCTATTTCACTTCCAACTTGTCTCATCAGAGAACTCTTAAGCCATACCATTCTGAAAGTAAGGACCAACAAAAACTACAGTCATTATTAAACATAGAATCATATAGTCAAAGACAATTTAGAACATATATCTTAAAGACTACATGTTTCATATTTTGCAATGATGATTAATATTGTGTAAGAATGGCCATGAGCAGGAAGTATACTGTTTGTGAGAGAATTTAGTAAAATGCATTTTTAAAGCTTAAAACTGGCCTGCTGTTCCAGCCTGCAAATGCTTCTATTCCAGAGTTCTCTAATTCCCTAAGTGATACATGCATCTATTCAGATGTAATAAAATATTCACTGCATTGCTACTCAAATATTCAATTTATCATATGAACACCACAAACTTATGGCAGATTGGATCAGTTTGAAGAATTCCCTAAAATGCAATGTTTGTGGAATTACAGAATTTTGGACTTTTTCATTTCCCACATGAGTCCTGTTGGCCTTTTACTTTAGTTTAAATAAAATTTGTTCTGCATATATTCACACTCTAGCAAAGCAATAGGTATATACCAAGACAAGCTGCCAAAAAAAAAATTCCCAGAAGTTTCACCATTTTTCTGATACCTTCAGAAAGCATTGCATCAGAGCACAGTAGAGACCTAATTACAGCTTCTTCTGTATTAGTTTTTCTAAGTGCTGGGGTTTTTTTCTGCCAGAAACAAACAAACAAACAAACAAAAACACCAAAAGAGCCCTAGGCAGTCAGAGAATATAAAGAGAAAACAAAAGCATTTCTCATAGAAGTGACAGAGTCCAGATTATGAAAATCAGTATGCACTGACAAATAGATCACTCACCATTTGTGGTGGGGCTCTCCCTTCCTTCCTATCCCTCTGCACATCAATTCAATCTCTAAAGTAGTTCAGAGTTCTGCTTTTAAGAGTGACTGATTGTGGTGGTTTTCAGATATGTTTGGGATGTTTGTTACTTTTGTTGTTCATCTTTTGCAACAATTTATATTTAGCTTTTTTGATTTGATAATTCATTATGATCTTTTCACCATCACTCTACAAAAATGGAGATGAATTCAGTGAAGCAGAAGACAGTCAAAAAAAGCAAGCTTATTTTGTCTCAGACTACCTTTCTACTCAGAACTACTTTGGTACCATTGCCTTAAAACACTTAGTGCCTGAAGGCTTTTGTTGTAATGAGACATTTTGTCTCCTAATCAAGTTTATATCCTCAACAGAAAAATCCCATCGAACTGATAAATGCAGTATTTATAGCTTTAAGAATTTGTACTGGTTTATTGAACATTTCCAAAAGTTATTTTTCTCTTTAAATAGTTGCTGCAGATTGCATTTGTAAAGTACCCCTCTTACACAGCATTGCAAAACATTTACTTCTGCCTCTGTAACTATTTAGCAAGTGTTACACCAATTTTGAAATATGATCTATTGTTACACCTCTATAATATCTTTTGGAAAATATCGTTCTAGCTGCATCACAGCTGCAATGGCTTTGAAGCCCTGCTCACAAATGTTTTATTTCAGATATAAATTTTTAAGCTTCCCCTGATTTCAATAACACGTCAAAGCTAATACACCTCAAACCTGTAGGTCACTAAAATTTCACCGTGACTTGTGCACCAAAAGTAGTACCATGAACTTCTGTGGCAAGAGTTGTGCCAGTTGTTCTAGGTTGAGAGATGCTGATGAATGAAGATGTTTCATCAAACTCTCCCTTTCATTTATTTTTAAAATAAAAATTACTTTGCTTTTATTCATGCTGCAGTATAGCTGTGTTTTCCCACCATGGTCTTCAAGGCAATTACCTCACAAACAGAAACCACAATTAGATTCCATGTTTCTGATGAATAACACTGGGGAAAATGAATACATTCTGAACTCAGATGAGCTACATAGTTTTCTGCTGAATTCAAAAGATCTTGGAACTCAGCAGGAGCATACCAATTACTTCAGATGAAACCTGCACCTTTATTGCATAAACTGTAGTGTTAAACGCATGGCAAATATGAATCTACATCTAAGGAAGAAATGATTTTTTTAAATTTTTATTTTATTTTATTTTATTTTATTTTATTTTATTTTAGCAAAAGCATTTGTGTTGTGGAAAGAAAAAAAAAAAAAGCCTTATTATACATAGTAAAGAAAAAGGAAACTTTCTCCAATGCCTCTTAAAGGCAATAACTCTAAGTAACTGAATGCTGAAATGTGTTTTTTTTCCCACGTGTTAATAAACCTAACTGAATATGCTTGAGGTTTTTTCTGCTCTAGGCCCCTAACCAGATTTTTCTCCAATATCTTCAGAGCCTGGTAGCTGTCTGTTACAGTTATAATAGCTTATATATTTTAAAATTTCACTGCACAAAGAGTTCCTGCAGTTTGTTAATCTTTCCAATCAAGATATTAAGGTCTCTTAAGAGGCTTTTCAGGATATTTTGAACACCTAAAAGATTTTCTAAAGAAAAATGTTAAACAAAACCAAAACCAAAAAATGAAACAAAACAAAACAAACCAAAACCAAAACTAAAACCAAAACCAAAACCAAAACCAAAACCAAAACCAAAACCAAAACCAAAACCAAAACCAAAACCAAAACCAAAACCAAAACCAAAACCAAAACCAAAACCAAAAACAAAAACAAAAACAAAAACAAAAACCAGAAGTGAAAATGAATACCTATCAGTTAAGGTATGAAACAGCTTCATCAGTAGCAGAGTTTTTAAACTGACTTGTAAATAAAATAGATGGTTTGGTGTGTCAACAAACATAAGAATATGATCATCACTGAAGAGAGCCACTGGACAAAAATTTTGCAACACCCATTCTACAATTCACTTAGCAGATGTGATCGTTCATCCCTTTAGCATAAAAGATGGAGGGTCTACTCTTTAGCTGTAATTTTATCTGAAAACATCACTCTTGCTCACTATTGAACTACGCTTTTCCTGAAGACGCACATTGTATCATGAAGGGAATACAAAATAATATTCTGCTGTTTATTTTGGCATACAATACCTGTTTGTAAGACCTTTATCAAAGTCTCAAGCAATTAGAGCAATTAAAGAAAGTGTTAACTGTGATTTAATTTTGCCTTTTTTCATAAGAAATCTATACATAAAAACATGTCTTTAAGCAAAAGTTAACTGTCTTTTTCAGTGTATCCAATAAGGGAATATATTACTTACTGCAAACATGTGAAGGGTTCACAGACCAAATCTCCATAAATATTCCTGTTGTTTTCTCTAACTTACATAAGTATTTGGTAGGACTTGATAAGACAAGGGGAAATGGTCTCAAGTTGTGCAAAGGTATCTTCAGGTTGTACATAACAGGCTTCCCAAGAAAGTGGTGGAGTCACCATTCTTGGAAGTGATCAAAACCAAGATGTGGCACTTTCTAATATGGTTTTAGTGGACGTGGTGGACGAAAAAAAGCTGGACTCATCTTGGAGGTCTTTTCCAACTTTAATGATTCTACAATTTTACAACATTTTACAGTCAAAGACAAATAATATCTCCTAGGCTGGACCTGGAAGCTGTGCAATCCACACGTAACATGACTTCAAAGACTCATGAGTTTCAAAGTTTCATACTGGGAGTATCAAAATCTCTTCAGACATCACTAAGAACTATTAAAAAAAACAAGGAAGCATTTCTTAATCTCTCTAGAGTCCACTAAGCTACAATAACATTAATCTATTCAGGGAGAAATATTTGACAGGCAAAACGAAGGAGATTATAAAGTTGTCTACCTAATGTTTAGGTAGAAGACAGTCTGACAGAGATAGATATAAGTAGTACACCTGTCAAAATGAATTTAACTCAGAATTTTCCTTAAGGTCAAGGCAGCTCAAACGGACAAGGAATATCATTAATTCAACAGTTCAGATAGACTGCATGGTTGTTCAGTCATAAAGTACAAAGAGATTAGATACAGAGTCCAGGTGCTACCTGTCCACAACAGACATCCAAGTACCTCATTTGGCTGAGACAGTACCAAAAGTTAGAGTTTTCTTCCTGCTACCTACCCAGAAATGGCTGGAAGGCAATTGAAGATATTAGCATAGAGACCATTAAAGTATATCACCCAAGAATGACATGTCTTGCCCATTTTAAAAAGAGACTCAGGTAGACATTTAACATCATTAAATAACTATTTAACTCTCTTATATTACTCTGGATGCACACTCATAAAAATACAGATTATTCCTATAGAAATCACTGCTGGATTTTTAGAGACTTTCTAGGGAGAAATAAACTGCTTTTGCCCAAGTACAATACCCCAAAAATTGCAGTCTATTATGTTAGATTAGGTAATAAAAGCCCATCTGCACACCTAAAAAGGATCCTTACCCTAGCTAGCCTCGAGTGCATCACAGGAACCATCAGCCCATAGCAGGCCCATCTCCAGGAGTTAAGAGGCACATGGATTCACAGTGGGAGGCAGGAAACCAATATGGATCCAGACAAAGGGATATCCTGTTCAGATCCCTCTCATGCCTGTCCCATAAGACCCTCAGCCCCATTTTGCAGGTCTGAAACCCATCATGATAAGTCAAGCATGAAGGGTCCTCCCGGCTGAAGGGGTGATGCTTCCTGGGTGCATGGGATATATGCAGAGATTGCACAGGACACAGTGTGGGATGATAGGAGATGGAAAAAAAAGCAGAGAAAGGGAAGGATTTAGGCAATTTAGAAGGAAAAAGTGTGTGGAAAATAGAGGGATAAGGGATAAAAGGGTTGGTTGCTTGAATATCAATAATGTATGATCACTGCACTCTTCTAGCCACATCCTGCACTTGAGCAGTTTAATCTGGTCAAAGTTCTTATTGACTTTGTTTCTAATTCTCTTCCTGTGTGCATGAGTGTATTGGAGGCTCTGAGCGCAGTAATTGTGTAGACCACAGGTTGGAGGTCTATAATGTCAGCAACTGCATCTGTAATGTCAGCAACTCAAGACACTAGAATGAGAAATTTATAGTGGCAAAAAACTGGAGGTTCCTGGGGCACAGGGACCTGTGTTTCCACAGCACCAGCAACCGGAGCGACAGAAGGACTGGGTGCCACCATCCGGACTGGGAACACAGGTTGATTGGCCTATATGCCGGCTGAACTGGGATCAACTGCCGTCCATGAGGATGGGACCAGGTGTCAGGACCCCACAAGCCCATGTTGCAAGCAACTGCAGCAATGTTGGATATTAACACTTCCAAATAACAGGACAGGACTGCTGGGAGAAGTTCCTCGAGATTTTATTGCAACATCAGCCTCAGTACAGGGTAAGAACAATTGAAAGATGACAACAGCTCATGTCTTGCCAACAGCAGCCAGAATTCTCTGTGTTACAAGGCCTTTTAAAAGTTTTCTAAGCAATAGCAAATTGTTAAGAGTTTACAGGCATCTGCATAACCCAATCATTAAAACTACACGTATACCTTATATCTAACAACAGGTGCTTGTTTCATATTCTTATTCTCAGGAACTTTTTATACCCTTCTATTAACAAAGCATAGAGCTTCATTATTAAATTTTCTATTATGTTACTTAACATATTTTTCTACTTGCTGAGGTCTACTTTAGCACAAAAACACAGTCTTATTGTTCTGTGTCCTTATTCATGTATCCGTTTAACTTTAGGCCTACATCTGCACTACTATGAAAGTTTTCTGCTTTTTCTATTTCCCACACAGCAATTGCAAATTCGAGTGAGAAACAAAATGGATCAGCTGACAGGTGTGGGATGCAGCCTGGGGGCCAAGGAGGGACACGTGTCTTTCAAGTTAGGAGCATGTCCAATCCATGAAGTTAACCATAGCCCTGCATGTATGCACACATGTGGTCTACCCATGTATTCTGCCTGTGTGTGCCTGCTGGGAATACAGTTTCAATGTTACTGCTGGTTAGGCTTGAGATATGGAACAGTGTAGCAGTTTTGCCGAACTTGGTTTGTGAGATTCATTCAATGTATTTTCCCCAGACATCTTCCAAAGTAGATAACTACAGTTGGATAGCTACAGACATAGGCTGTAGATTTGGAATAATTCTTCCGCAAGATTCAGGCAGAATCATCTGAAGAAGGCTCCATTCTCTGGAGAACAGAGGGGAAACAAAGGACGAGATAGTTTTAAAAATTATGTCCAGTATTCTCTCCTCTCTTTTTGTTTTTGCTCATTTTTAAGAATGCCAAGCTACATTTCTGCATTGTCTACAAGAACCATTAAAAAAACCCCCAAAAAACCCCTTATTTCAGATTGCCCTTTAGGTATAACTGCTTGTTCCTAACCCTATTTGAACATACAAAAAAAAATATTTATCATGAGACATATTTTATTTATGAAAAAAAAAATACCAACCACAAACAATTACATCTTCTTTTTTGTAATGTGGACATTTACCTTTTTTGGGGGAGGAAAAAACACAACAAAAAGATAATCAGATATCACCTTCATCTAAAGACATCATGCTATTAAAGAAGGATTTCTGATGATATATTTGTCTCAGAAGCACTTGCTCAGCCACAGTGAATCATCTGATAAGGTATTCAAAAATATTCTGCAGTAAAAGCTGATTCACATATATGTATTTTCCAAGCTTTTATTTAAAAATTATTGCTAGGTGCATTTTAAAATGTTTATGATCTTTCAGGGCAAGAGCCTAACAAAAAGTTACCTTTATAATGCAAAACAAGTAATTTCATTGGAAAAAAAATCTATCTTGCAGAACAACGACCAAACCATCTACTCTAATGTACCCTGCTGAATTTATCAGTAAACTCATAGCATCACAGAATCATTGAGGTTGGAGGGTACCTCTGGAAATTGCCTAGTTGAGCACCCCCAGCTAAAGGCAGGGGTAGTCCGAACAGGTTGCTTAGGAACATGTTAAAATGTCTTCACATATCTCCAGTGATGGAGACTCAGTAAAATCTCTGGGCAACCTGGTCCAGTGATTGGACAACCTGATAATAAAAAGTTTTTTTTTCTTATGCCTAAAATGAATTTCCCATGTTTCAGTTTGTGATCTATTGCCTCTTGCCTTCAACTGTGCACCACTGAGAAGATGTCATGTCTATTTTTGCTACTTTCCCCACCACATAAACAAATAGATAAAATATCAGAAGAAGGTAGTCTTTACCTTATTATCTATATTCTTAATGAAGATGTTAAGCAGTAGTGGCGTCATTGTTGATCCCTGGGGAACACCACTAGTTCATGACTGGCCTCTAAACTGAACTTTGCAACAACTATCACAACATTCAGTCAGTTTTCATTTTACTTCACTGTTTATCTAATCTGTACTTCAATGAGGACACCGTGAGAGGGACACTTTACTAAAGTCAAGATAAATGACATCCACCATTCTCATCCACCAAGCACCTTATTTTGTGGTAGAAGGTCATTAGGTTGTTAGACACAATTGCTACTGTGTAAATCCAAGCTGACAACTCCCAATCACCCCCTTTATATGTTTAGAGTACCTTGGTTATTCCCACGTCCTTTGTCTTCAACTCCCCTGTCTCATTTAACAATTTGCCTGCATTTTCCTTTGTCTTCTTTTTCTGCCACATGTAAAATCTCTTTTTGTTGTCCTTCATGTCCCTTGACATATTTACCTGCAGATGAGCTTTGGTTTTCCTAACTTCATCTCTGCACATTTAAATAGTGTCCGTACAATTCCTCTTTTTTCTCTTCTATGTTCTCATCTGAAATTTGTGTTTTGTCAGAAGCATCCAGGTAGGCCTCCTGACACTATTTCTCAGTTATAAATTACTATGTCCTAAATATTAAATGCAAATTTTAAAAAAGGGAAAAAGAAAACATAAAATAAAATTCATGCTATAATTACTGCTAGTTAAGGCAGACACAGTAGACTTGTGTATCAGCCATAGTGCATGGAGATGAATTACATGTAAAAAGGGAGCATTTATTCTCTTTGTAAAACAGAGCTTGCATCTGATAAATTACTGTTCTTGGCCCAAATTCTCAGCTGGTATTTATTTACACAGCTCCACTGAAGACAAATCAACTACTCTCATTTGTGCTTGCTGAAAATAGCGATCATTAGAATCTTTTTTACTCATTAAGTTTGAATGTTAATGATTTGTTCCCTGCTAAGAAATTAAGCTTCTCTAGACACACTAAATTCTTACCAGGTATGCCCAAAAGTCTACGTATCATGTTTGTTTAGCAGTTTCTGCCTCGGAAAAGTAATTTGCTGAAAGATTCTTCGTCTCTTCAATTTAAATAATGAAACCAGGACAATTACTGCCCTCACCACTGTATCCACACTGTAGGTAACCGGAAGTAGAAAAGTTTATGTGTCACAGTAAAGCCTTGCCAGACTAAATCATATTCTTTCACTGAACTGTTGAGCAGAGAAAGACAATGTGATGAAAATCTGCATTTGATATTTCTTACAGTAATTAAAAAAAAAAAAAGAGTTTTAATCCATAGCAATGAAGAAAATCAAATTTCTTACAAAAGATATGAGGATATCATTGTGTCAACACAGAGTAGACAAAAGCAAAAGAATTAGCTATAAAATTCTCATGGGGCTTTAAATATTTTCAGTGTCTGGTCAAAGATTATTTCTTACAGCTATGCATCATAGTAATAAAATGTGAGGGTTTTTTTATAAATAAATTTTGTTTAAGTAATATTACTCTCTTGAAGTTTTTAACGTAAAAATGCCTCTATTTTTGCATGGATGCTCATTACAATTCTCAAAGTTCTAATTTCTATTTTTTTTTTAGTCAGACAATGAATGATTAACTAAAAATACTTTTACTCAGGTTCAAAAGCACAAAACAAGACAGAAACACTCAATAGAAGTTAGCTACAAATAACCAATCTAAAAAGTCTGAATGACAGACAAGGGAATAAAGTATTTTCTCTCAAGGATGAACAAGATTAACATAATAACGAAATGATAGACAGATCCTATCAAGACCAAAACTGGAAACCACCCTTTCAAATACCAAGAATATGGTGAAGGTACAGCTCAAAAAGCTCTATGAAATCATTGTAAACATGTAAGTGCTACATTGGGTTTTGAAGGATGAAGCTTTATTTATTACAGAGTTGATACTACTAACTTAGAAAAACATTGAAGAAAGTCACTTTCCAGTTCCTTTAAGATTACCATTTAATGCAAGACTAAAATTGTAAGAATGCAAGCTAACTACACTATATCAGTGTGTTTATTAAAAAAGAAATCACTGACCCAATCTTAAAATTCTGTTAAAATATTCAGAATTTTTTCATGTTTATCCTTTTTATTTGTAACACATAGGATTAAAGAGTATTGGAAAGGGATAATTATAATGTGTGCACTTGAAAAGATAAAAGAAGAAATAGAGAATTATAGAAAAGGCATCATTTGTTTAAGTAAGCTTACAGGAAAAAATATGAGATTATCAATGAATATCTGAAAATAAGGAGCAAACAAAACCAAAATTGGATGCATTAAAGTCAAATGGTATTCAACTTTTTGTATGGCATAGTAAAAGGTCTGTTTAAAATTAATAATTGGACACTGTAGATACGATTTTATATAGGGATTTTGACATCATTTCACATCACATTCTCATATAAAAATTAGGAAATATGGTACAGGTAGAACATTTATGGACTGTAGCTCCTTTTTATAATGTAATTCCTCAAGGCATCTATCTTGATTCTGGTTGTGTGTAGTGTTTCAGGGACTTGGCTGGTGATACAAACACTACATGCTTGAAATACGCAGTTGATGAAAAGAAGTTGTGATGCTTTGCAGGCATACTGAAGATAAAGATCAGAATTCATAATCTGTTAACACCTATTTCCCCCCAGAAAAAATAGTCTTAGAGGAAAGAGTATAGGTTGATATAGACAAAGCAAGGTTTTACACATGAGTAGAAATATTTTTGTAACCAAATACAGGATGAGAATATCAGTTGTTCAGAAAAGGTCTTTGGGTTTATAGTGGATCATAAAACTAAATGCTACTTAATTATGCCATGATGATACTCTAAAGACAAACCACACTAACATGTATAAGCATAAAATCCTGCCTGAGAGACATACAATTATTCTCTTTGCTTTTCCCAGGGCTGATAAGGCACCAGCTGGAATTCAGGGTTCAGTTTGTGCCCTGATTGTCAAGAATGATGGGGACTGACAGGAGAATTTGGGGACATCAATATGAACTTTACAAAGAAGAATGAATGCGTTTGTTTAGTCAAAAAAAGGAAAGATCATGTTTATGATTACAGCTTTCAGACACAAATACTGTTGCACTGAAGAAAGAGGGGCCAATCTTTCCTTCACCTTTGATGAATAGAATCTAATGAACTGAAACTATAGAAAATTATCAGGTTAGATATTAAAGCAAAATTTGAAGACAGGTGTAACAGATTGCCTGGGAACGTGGTGGAGCTCCGCACTTGAAGGTTTTAAAAAAGGAACCATACAGAGGATTGACCCAAATTCTTTTCAAACAATTCTTCCCTTCTTGACCTATTCTCAATATATTCTGTGAAGGTTGTGAAACTGAGAGAAACACTGGAATATCAAGCAGAAACAGTGAGCTGCTTATGATAACTGTTAGAAAGAAACAAACTCTTGGATTTGGTGACTAATAGGAAAGCCTTCAGTTACAACCTAGAAGTTTGCTATATGGAAATGAAAATATTAAAAAGACCAGTGTATATTTGGTAATCTTACAAGGGTCTTCTATCATCACTTTTTTTACTTTGAAGAACAATGCTGTTTTTTAATATGTACTAAAAGGTATTTTCAGTACTATAAAGGCTGTTACGAAAGGCCCTTGTGATAGGCTCCTCTTCTTGAGAACTGTATGTGATATCTCTTGACATCTTTAATATAAGAAATATTTAATTTTCACTTTTCCAGAAGCAAAGCAACTAGAGCAACTATGAAGAGAAACAGACAAATGAAAAGCTTTTATTACTACATGGCACAAAAGCAGTTATTCCGTACAGTATTTGCCAGACTAAGAGCTGAGACAAAGGAAAAGTAGATTGAGGACCATAGAATGATTTGAATTGGAAAGGACCTTGAAGATCAGCTAATTCCAACTCCATTGTCACTGCAAGGGACACCTTCCATAGACCAGGTTGTTCAAAGCAAACAAAAAAAGTGTTAAAATCTTTATATAATACTCAGGAAAAAACAGAGGTTAGATCATCAACAAACTTATGTTAGAAACCTTATAAAGAAGTTTTTATTAAAAATATTTGCAAAAACAATAAAAAAATCCCCTCCAATCAGAGAGGCAAAAATCCCTTCAATATAATTTGATGTACTTCTGGCAGACAGTGGCTGAGAATAATAATTTTACTAAAATTATATGGTTTTCAGCTCTACATTGACATGAGACTGTCTAGCCAAGGATTACATCTATAAAAATGTAAATAAGTAGACCTTCTTTACAATAAAGGAGGTGTAAAATTATTTTATTATACCTATATAGGCACACACACTTTCTTGTTTTAACTTACTATGACAATTCATGGATTTCATATGATTCCTTGTTAATCAAGCAATGATGTTAACCAAGCAGTCTTAATCTTTTGCAGCTCTCCCTCTCTTTGCTTTTTGGTTGTCTGCTAACACTGTTTAGGTGTCTTCTCACTCCTTTAGTACATACAACTTTCACCAGTTTGCTCCCTAATTCATCCTTCACTCACTAGCATACTTCGAATTATTTTTTGATGCAACTGTCTTAAAATATTTGCTTTTTTTGCTAAAAAAAATCAATGAAAATAGTACAGAAGTGATGTAGATGATTTAGAGAAAAGAGTTGAATTACTGACGTTCAGCGTCACACCAATGACTTGTGAACTCCTATTTCTTTTCCATGTTTCACTAAGGAAGGATTACAAGACACCTTTTTTGTTCTGTTACCCAAATGGCATACCCACAGACTGATGTCTAACTTAACCAACAGAAAGGAAAATTGTGCTCCTTTTTTCTACTACTACTGCTACTACTTCTACTATTATTATTATTATTTACACTTCAGGGGAAAGTTTCAAATGTTCTTCAAAATCCATTCAACCGATCTTTCAGTTGAAATAGGGTGATTATATTCGTTGGGGTTTTTTTAATAAAACTAATACGTAACCAGTCTTAATTTCTGGGAACCTTTTCTAGTGCTTTGAAAAAGTATCTGAAAGTACAGCTCTACATTATAAATGTGCTTCATCTGAACAAATATGAAAATAGTATTTTAAAATTTCACAGTGTATCTCATAAGTCACTCAGAGAAAATATTTTTGTACTTTCACACCCTCATTATGAATAATGTAAAGAGCCAATCAATATAAAATGTTCTGAATTATGAATTAGGACCAAATTAAAAATGCAAAATTATAGCAAAACAATGGCTGCTTATTTTAAATCACCCTTCCAGACAGGTAACCATTTTTAACTACATCTGCTATCCACTGTTGACCTATACCTTTATCTATTCCTATGGCTAATGAGGAACAAATTACTTATTACTCATGAATGACACTAACTACCCACTCTTGCACAGAAGAAGAATATTACAATTTACATTCAAATGAGATTTGAAATGTTAATGAACAGAGGCAGTATTCTAATTATCCATAAAACTACTAATTACTTCAGAATCATACTCTATGTTTGCCCAGCAGCATTAATAAAGAACAGCTCTGGATTTGTAGAATAATTCTTTATAACAGGGAGCCAAGAATAGGCAAACAATGCCAATATGTATTTTATATCATTTGATAGGAGGAAGATAGTTGTATGTAGTACACATGCAAAAATATTTTAAGAAATCCCCTCAAAAACATTTGATATTTTAGGTTTATGTAGAATCTTAGATTTAAGATGTGTTTCTTCCATGTTCATCTGAGTCACTTGGGCCCAGATGGACATAGAGTCTTGGCCTCTATCTCCATTTGCAACGCTAAATTTCCCTTTGCCTGTATTTGGTTGTTGTTATTGTTGTTGTTGCTGCTGGGTTTTTGTTTTGTTTTCTTTGTTTTGTTTCTTTTTTCCTCATAACTCTCATTTAAACATTCAAGAGTAGGATGGAAAAGAAATTCACAGGAATATTTTGAGCACACAATGTAAACATGTTGTGTTTTTTTCAATTTAAAAGATCAAATTAACTTTTTGGGGGGTTTTTTTTCTGACCATTCATACTGATTTTACTGCATTTCTATCTCTGTGTTAGGATAAACCAAGAACCATAATTAAGTTTTTCTGATAAAAGAAAACATTGCCTTTACTTCGGAAACCCAGAAGGGAAGTTGATATTTCATTCAGAAATATCATCTATCTTAAAACTATTGTCCCTTGATTTTTTCAGCTTTTACTCATTTATTTCAACTTTTCTATGCACACATAGATCCCAGATATCATTAAAGCTTTGGGAAATTAACAAGAAAAAATAGTTCTTCAGAGGGATATAATTGAAATAATTCAGTAAATGTAGTGGAGATGTAGTAGAATTACATCTCCAACTTTACATGATAGTTCAAAAACAACTTAACACCTTAATTTTCAATAGTGTGGAAGCACAAAGTTGTGCACGAAGATAGCAAAGTCCAAAGAGATTTAATATTTGTATTATAGAATATTACTGAATGTTAAAGCACTCATTAGTATATTTTTAGTCTATATTATATGATATTTAAATGATAGAAAATCGTCCATACATTAGTTTGAGTCACTTTCTCTTCTGATACTGAAGTGATTTTCCCAACTTTGATGCTTTTTTCTGGTGATACACATATGTGTTTTCATACTCTTCTTCCACTAACTTAACAGTCTGTTCAGAAATTCCAGTTTCATTTTTGTTGCACCTCTTGCTCATTTGCATTCTACTCTTTGTTTCAAATTCAGCAACAAGTCTCTGATGCCTAGAAATGTGTTTTGTTTGTTTTTCTCACTGAAGGTCTTAAGAACACTGAAATGAGTTACTGCTACTGAATTATGCATAGATTTAAACCCTCATCTGAGTCTATTTTTTAATAATTATCATTATTACTATCTTCTGTTTCTCTTAGTAACAAGTTAAATTAAAGAATAAGACAAGAAGACAAGAAGCTCCCAAGATTTTTAAGAAGGTTAAAAGTTCAGCAGTCTCCAGGTAGACTAGGTCAATATCAATTCCATTTGCACCATCCAGCAAATAAGCTTTAAGAAAGGGTAGGAGAGCTACTCTTGATTAAAAATTAGAATAACTGTTACAGATTAACTGCTAATTACTCACAACATTTGGCTCAAATATTTTGCGCTGAATAGAGACAGATGAGAGTTCTCTGCCCATGCCAAAATAAATGAGCATACTGTCAAAAGGATTTCAAACATTACAGTAAAAGTCAATATTTTGGGGAGACTCCTTAACTGACATTCTATTCTAAGCAGAAATTTCCCATCACCTGCAACTCACAAAATTAGTATAAAAATGAAAATCCATTCCTGTCCATCATGTTTCTGTAGACAACACCTTTTGTGCAAAAAATGAACACTCTGTTCTACTCTGGGTTATAACATGCACCAGGCAACTACATACTCCAGAGCAGGTATAGGGCCAGTTCTATGGTATCATTACCATCAGATCTCTAGTATCCTAGTCTGGATGGTAATGATAATATTTTTTAAAAACTGCCAGTCTGGGTGAAAAGCTTCTGTAAAAATTCAAAAACCTTGCAAAACCTAGTGGTTTGGGATTAAAATTAAATGTACAGTAATCAGGAACATCTTGAAAAAGATTCCACAAACTGAGCTTTTAAAACATCTGAACTCAACATGCTAGGCATTCATGTTCATATTGGGTTAATAAACAATTGTTGTACAACTGAATGAAAATAGGTGGAATACTTTCCATTTAATATTTTAGTAGGACCACTTGAGTCTTAGAGAGAAAAAAAATAGGAGCCAAGATGTATCTGTCTGTCTTCTTTATTTGTCTCTGAAAATTTCCTTCTAGTGAAATACCATAGTCTGGTTGAACTGTATTCTGGTTTTAGACTATCTCCATATCTCATTTTCCCTGTATAATTCATAAGCATTTAATTATTATTTTCGTTATTTCAGACTTTTCAAAGTTGTCTCCTCTTACTGAACTCTGAATTGTGCAAACAGATGGCACTAGGCATAAAACAGATTATTTTTTCTTGAACATTTAAAGGCTGTGAAGTATATTTGGAAAGATTCAATATATAGCTTGAGTTTGGGATTTTATTTAGAGTAAGTACTTTTATGTCCAATATGTATGTGACCTGTACACCTGATCTATGCAAAAAATTGAATTGACAGGCACAGGAGATTTATATTTGATATTTTCATCAAATTACACTGTACATACAATCACAGCAATCGCTAGCAATGTTTCATATCGTAGTTGACATTTTTAAATGATGCCTGAGTGTCTAGGTATCACCTTTCCATCCAGAACCTCTTTCCAGGAATTTTGGAAAACAAACCCAACTTTTTAACTTCTTTCTTTATGAATGCTTACAATTAAATTTTAGTATTCTTATTTAAGGAGACATAAAATTATCACTCTGTGCTATAGACTGTCCATATAAAACTGAAACTATTCAGTTAAAACAAGCCACTAAAAACTCTCTCCAGCCAACAAGATGAAATGAAACTTTTAAGTCTCTCTCAGTGCCAAGAAAAAATTCTACAAGCTTCAAAACAGCAATGTTTCACATGAACTACCTGTTGACAGAAAGTAAATTCACAGCATAGCCATTCAGTCATTCATCCTTGTCATCTCCCTACAGGTCAAAAATAGTCCCATTTTTTGTGGCTCTCCCATGACTACTTTCAAAATTGATTATAAGAGCTTTCGTTTCATATGAAAGAAGATTTCTGAGTTAACCTCATTCAAATATTACCCAAAAGAAAATTTACAGCTCAGGTAGAACATCCGAAAGATACAAAAGAACATCCCCAAGAAATATTGATGCCAGTTTCTGTTCTGCATGGTAAATTTTAACTGAATGTATTTTTTCCTCTAATACTTCTGTTACTCGGTGAAGAACATCCTGATATTTTATCTAGAATAGTTACGGGTTTTACAAAGTATAATTTTTAAATTATGTGTACAGCTCCAAGGTGGAATGAAGCACAAAATAAACTGCTTTTTATACCTACTATTACTTTTAAAACCTCTTTAAACTGTGTTTGATGACAAATAAAAGTCAGCATATCCAATGCTCTTCTGACCTTAGTTCTGTAGTTAGTGAAAACCTTTGCTTGTTTTCAGCAAATGCCTTCTCTTGTCCAGATTCTACATACCTGATAAAAATCCCAAAACATGGGTTGGAGTAGTACCATTTGCACTAAAGCAGTTCACCCTTTCTATCTACCTGCCAGAACTAATTGTATTTCAAAGTCTTTGCATAAAATAAAATCACTTATGACAAAGGTTCAGGAGACTCTGCTAGTGAAAATCTGATCATTTAACATGAGCTGGGTCTGGCTGGTATGGAGTCAAATTTCTACACAGCCCATATGGTGCTGTGCTGTGGACCTGGGACTACACCACCCTCAATAATACACCAGTGTTTCAGCCATTGCTGACAAATGCTTGCACATAGTGAAGTTTTTTTCTGTTTCCCACTCTATCCACTCGGAGAGGAGGCTGAGGTTGAGAAGGGACACAGGCAGAACAACTGACACAGACTGACCCATGTCATAGGACATGACCCTTGTCATGTCATGCTCAGCATTAAAATATCAAGGAAAAGAGGAAGAAGGAGAGAGGGTAGTTATGATTTTTGTCTCCCCAAGCTAGCTTTATGAATGACAGGGCCCTGCCTCCCAGGCTGGGCATTTGCTTGCTCATGGAAAGTATTGAGTGAATTCCTGCTTTGTTTTGCTTTGCCTTGAATGTGCAAATTATACTTCATCTATGAAATTGTCTTTCCCTTGATGCATAAGGCATCTTGCCATCCTTATACATTCTCTCTATCCCACAAGAGAGGGGAAGGAGTGAAAAGCCCAATAGGGTTTAGCTGCTGGCCATAGTAAATGTATTACAAGGCAAATAAAATAAATTTTAACATATATTTGAAAAAAAATCATTTCACAAACTTATAAAATTGTGTATTGTGTTACCTTATCCAAATATATCTGCATAGATACTTGTGTACATTAATTCCATAAGCTTTTGTGGACAGAACGATGCTCTAACTTAGATGAGCCTGTGGACTTTACACAAAATGCCTGTGGGCCCCATAGAAAGCCAGGAGCAGTCTGGAAGCACTGGACAGGTAACCTACTGAGATATTCCCTCACATGCTCCAAGAACTTGACTTTATCCAAGTTCACTCTTGTGCCTGTCACTAGGGACTTTAGGAAGAAGCGATTGTAGACCTGATGTGGCCCTTCATTTCTCTGAGCTGCAAACCCATTTCTTTTGCTTGTAAGAATTCTTTTGGAAAAAGAATGAAACAAATTCAATGTAAATAATTCACTCAGTGTGAGAAAGTAACACTGAAGCTATGTGACAATGGGAGGAGTAAACTGGGTTAAAGCAGCATGCCTCAACAGTAAACAGCAGAAAAAACCTGGGACACAAGGAAAACTCATCTTATCTGAAAATTTTTCACTTGACCATAATTCCCAATTCTGAGATTTGCTTCCTGTGAACATTTGAATATTAGAAGCTGACTGACATGAATGCTCAGATCAGTGAGTTTTAAACTTAAACAGGCAACTAGTTATCCAAAGTTAGTTTTGAGTTATATGTTCACTCAGAAATTACATCGAGTTTCACACTTGCCTGTTAAATCAGTCACTCATACTCAGGCAACTGGAACAAAATAGATAAAATCTGTAGCTAAATCTGTAGACTTTCAAATACCTAAACCAAATTTCGGCTCCTATATACAAAGAAAGTATACACAGAGATAGAGATGTATCCATGCAAGAAATGTAGAACTCTTGATCATGTACAAAGGCTGCGTTTGTTGAATAGCTACATCAAATATCTGCACTATTGATAATTATCCGTTGTCAGAGGCTGATGCAGTACAGTACACTTCCCTTCATACTACAGAACCTAATGTCACAAATTTAATTTATCAGATGTTAGGGCCACATCTCTAAGGTATTAATTAACTGAGTACCAACAGCTTGTACAGTTATATAATCCTTCAGAAATACATAATTCTTTCTCTCAAAACTTGGAAGCTGCTCAAAAATGGTTAAATAAACAATCACTCAACTGTCACTTAACTTACATGAGTATTCTCTTTCTATTTAGCACAGTATGCAAAACCTGTACTACAAACATGAAAGCACTAAAGTAAATTAAAAATATCTTGAATTTTGAGAGCATCTGGCTATTCTTTATCTTGCATTCCTTAGGATGTACCAAAGCTGCTGCTTATTTTATGAAATTTGTCAACTTAAATCACATAATTTTCTTTCATATAGAATTTCAATGCAACCATTTTACTGTAGCTCATTATCTTTTACTTTTTTTCATTTCATTTCATCAAATGCATTTCAGTTTTCCTGACATTATAGAATATTGTCCACAGGAATGTAAATATTTATTATTGAGCTGTAAATGGTGACAGGAACTTGAATCATAACTGTAACCATGAGCAAATAGGTGCAGAATTCAGCAGAGTGAATCTAGGGTTGTGGTCCAGCAGACTCCAGGAGCTGGGAATCACAGCTGCCAGAGCCTGGCCAGGTCAATCCAGAAGTCTTTCTTTCCAAGACCAATCCATGTGGCCAATGCTTTCCTCAATGTGTGGTTCTACTGAGAGGAAGGCTGTGTGTGGGTCAGGGCCAGATCCTGTGTAGGGCACACGGCTACACAGGGGCTGCCTTTCAACAACATATAACTCCTCCAGAATCTGCATGAAACCTAACAAGTCTTTTTTCAGGTCATATATAGTCTGTTGACATTTTTCGATGTTGAACTTCAACAGTTCTCTGGTACAGATTCTGGGCTCCAAGTAGCAAAGTAAGAAACCTGTGTGTTAGCATAGAAAAAGGGACATAACAAATCCTGGTAGTTCAACCATAGAAGAAAGCAGAAGACCTTGAGGTGTCAGATACCACCAAGGGGCATCAAATGTCAGATCTCTCTGAGTGGAAAAAAATAATCTCCTGTGAGCTTATGTTTGAGTAAAATAATGGCAATAAAGATGAAGAACAGGCATTTTATACAAACACTGCTTCAAAAGTCTTTGTGGCTTTTTTCTCACATCCTTTTTCCTGATGAAGATGTTTCAAAACAAAAAAGGTAATCAGGACTAACTTTAAATTAGACTTAATCTTTATTTGCATTCAATACAAGTATATAAATCATACTCCCAGGCTGTGATCAAAGCTACATTGAGTCTGTACATACATTTTGTACAAAGAAGAAAAAGACAAAACCCTAGCTAAGCAGCATATGTTTTACTTGTGCAGTATGTCAGAACATGTGGGAGAATGACGGGAGCTCAAGATACTGGAATTATCTCAACTGTCTCCTCATGACAGAGGAGAGGTTTAAAAGTTCGTTGCATGAATCCTGATGCCACCTGCTCCTATACTCACTGGAAGTGACTTTGCTTTAAAAAAAATTTTTGTTTAGTGTAAGTACATTGACTGCAGTGGAAGTACAGCTAAATATCATAAAGATAATAATCGGCCTCTGTATTTGAAATTGTAAAATTCAGCAGATCTAATAATGTAGTGCTAACTTCTGAGAAGTGTGAGCATTTAATGTATATGCAACACACATTGTACTACATTGGTTATCTAATTGTAGGAAAAGGTAATTTCATGCATAATAATTCACAAATTCATAAAAAGAGTGCATAATATATAACCATGTGCTTTTGTTACACCTCCCAACATTTATATTTAAATATTTTTAAATTATTTTATATACTGTGTCTTCTTGAAACAGAATGGGTAACTTGAATTTACAGGCAGTTGTAAGCCAACAGTGAACATGAGTGACATGCAACAGCTTTTAGCCTTCTGACTTATTCTTCAGCTGAACAGATACAGCATTATTCTGCAGCATTATATGTTATGATTACCAATTCAGAACATATTCATAACTAGCAGATGTTTTCCTCTTGGTTGCTTGGCAATTAAGGGATGTTGCTGCAGCTGAATTTTGCACCTGGACAGCAAATGACCAAACCAATTCTGTAAAACCTTTGACTTACAAAAATTGTCCCTTAGTGTAAAAGATTATTTTGAAACTAACACTAGATCTGTGTGTCAAAGATAATTAATCACATATCACTGGTGAATTTAATCAGATAGTATTTAATTTCCAACCACTATGTAAGTATATAAAGAACACAGAAGAAAACAGGATAGCATTCTCCACTGTGGATGTTAATTTTAAAACACTCAATCCTATGTTCAGTTCTAGGTATGCTATCATTTTTTTCTCTTCAACAGCAAAACAAAATAAGTGTGCATCCATTGTGAAAAAATAACATGCAACTGGCTAGCCAAAGGCTATTTCTTGTTACATACCTTAAAAGAATAGCAGGCAAGCCAAACATCTCTTGATTTATAGTGTCATGGTTTAACTACAACATAATGATTGTGAAAACGCAACAGTAAGCTACTTGGGAGGAACATTCATTAAAAAGTGAAGTAAACAAAGTTGAGCTGAACTATTTGCAAAAATAATTTCAAAAGCATCAGCTGGTTATACTAACCAGTTTCCATAGTCACTTAACAAATTCTGGATGCAAGGATTTGTTTCTGCCAGTCTGACAGCAAAGACATGTACAAGACAAGTCATTCTATTTGGTAATAAAGAGAGAAATAAAAAGCTACAGTTTCTGATAAGAATCACTACACAAAAACCACAGATTTCTTTGCTGCACTAAAATACCTGGATGCCAGACAGTAGACCCTTCAAACAGTGCTCCGAGATGTATTTCTGCTATACTAATGAAACACTTTGTGGTCTGAGAACAAAATTCTGCCTCTTTACTCTCTCTCTATTCTAAGACCTAAACAAGTAGTCTCTGGTTTGTTTTTTTTTTATTCAAGAGGTTTATGATAAGAGAATTACTCTCTAGTATTTTGAAAACAAAAGGTTGGAATGTAGATTAGATTTTAAGATCTAATAAGGTTTGGCGGAATTGAGACCTTTGGAAAGCAGTTTAATGCATGCATACTTAAGGTATATTCAACATATATATTTTAAATATAGGTTTGTTCCTTTCTATCAAGTAAAAAAAAAAATAAGAGCTTGAAAGAACATGGGTTTTTTCTTTATAAAACAGCATAAAACACAATTAAAGAAAAGGTGACAGCCCAACAGTCAGTACCAAGGCAACTAAACACAGCCTGCTGCATGGCATCACTTTAAGATAATCCCTTTATTATGTTAGTAAAAAAAACAAAAAACAACAACAAAAAAAACCACAAAAAACCAACACACAACAACAACAAAAAAAACCCCACATCACTAGCACTCTGTGTCCAATCACTGCACACTCATTTGTTATTCATTGAAACATCCATCAAGGATCAAAATAGATTCATTTTCTGTTCATGATGCTCCCATATGCACTTCTGCAGGTCTTTTACTGTATTTCAGCATTTAAATGACAGTTTGTACAGTGGGAAGTAGCATTATATACTAACACTTTGAATTCCACCTTGTAATATAGGCCTGAAACACATAATGCATGTGTTTAATAAAACAAAAATATGTTTTATTTTGAATATTAACTTGAACTCATTGCTTCCTGAGGTATTTTCTGAGCATTTTAACCTAGGATTCTGGGTGGTTTCTAAAGCCCTAAATCATCCACTTTAGTATTTAACATTTACCCAGACATACCATTTTTTCTCACAGAAATTAGAAATACATGTTTGTAAGAAGTAAACACCATAACAACAATCTTACAAGCTACTTTTAACTTTGTGGAACACATGGCATGTTTTGAAAAAATTGGGGGAATTTTGTTAAAAAAGAGATCATGAAATTCCATAGAGAGCTGGAAATAGATTTTTAGAGAAATAGAGTTATAACCTGGAACCATCTTTCAGCATAATTAATAATTTGTGAAAAATAAAGGAAGGTATAAGGAAGCAAGGACAACAAAACAAGTAACAGCACACACAAATTGCTTTTGTGTTGTCTGCCTGAGGTTTTCTACCTGCAGAAGGACATAAAGATCAATCACCTTCTTATATGATACCATATACACAGAGATAATTTTTCATCTTCTTCACCTAAAGAGGATAGTAAACTATGCTCCCAGTTTTCTAGACCTATCTTCAAGACCATCCCTCTTGAAAATAGCAAACCACGACCTGGGACATGTACCTCTGCTCTCTTTCCAAAACCAGTATGAAGACTGAACAAACTGCTGCACAAGCATCCCAGCTGTTACACATCACATTTTTAGGTGTCTTAATGTTATCACACATTTCACAGTATTCTGGATTCTAGCTCAAAGGCCAGGTTGATCAAATTATATGCCCATAAGTGTGCTCCTTTACTTAAACACTGCAAGGACAAAACAGATATACAAAGCCACTAACCAGAATGGCAGAATTCCTAATTCATTTGTTACTGCAGTAAATCCCTACAAAATTCATAAAATCGACACGTCCCAGAAAACCTAATATCTGTGTTATAGTCTTAAAAAGAAAGGTAAAAGCAATTATTTTTTTCTTAACAGTTTCTATAAGAAAACACTGGTTGAAAGTTTAAAGAATGAGTACCTTGTAATAGTTTTAGACCTTATTCAAAAGTAAACCCCTAATAGTCCATTTGCATAAGAATTCTTATACTGAATAATATAGAAAATGTCATGTTCATATTTAATATACCTCAAATTTGGTGTGTCATGAACTATTTATTTCAGTATTTTGCCACTGAGTTGCTCATCTGAATCTTTCCTGTCCTTTGTACAACGCCAAGTTTTCAGTGACTTAATTTAACATCTTAAGTGACAAGACCTTAAAATTTTAAAATATATATATCTACACAGACACTGAATTTTTAACTTCTTTGAATTTGAATAAAATTAGATATTAAATCTTCGCATGAAATATTTATTCATATTAGAAACAGACAAAAAAGGATAGCTCATGCATAACTCAGAAAAAAGCAACCATATTATGCAAAGAAAAAAGGAAGGGTTATTTCTTGACTTTCTTCACATTTTATAGTGGATTATTATTCCTACAACAGAAAGGACAAACAAAATAAAATAAATATTAAATCTTTGTCCTAAGGTGTTCTGACTTTTGTTTATACTTCACCATAATGTGTTTTTGAACACCTCTTATTCAAGAATAATTGCTACTCTATATAAATATTAAAATAAAGTTAAAATAAGTTTTGTTTTATAAATTGAGAGTGAAGAACTTGGTGTAGTATAGAAAATACTACCTATCCTTTAGAGAAGTGAAACATAATTGACCATATTAAACTTTATAAACAATTCTTGTGATCTACTGGCAAGATCTACCAAGCTGCTAGATTGTTCCTATGAGATATTAGTGATTAAAATTTGAATTTAAAAACAAAGAGCTAAAATACAAAGCAAGAAGCTTTTTGTCTTTGTGAATACTTTTAGGCCTGAATTCAGGAGACAAACTTTATTAGGCCAAAACACATCATTCTACACTCACACTAGGCATGCAGTGGTTTGCTGCCCAGAAATCTTGTCCAGGAGGCCACATTCTTATGAAAATGCTGGTATTCAGGATAATGCAAAGAGACAGGTTACTGCAACAGTATGGTTGTACTGCTCCCAACACCCAAGATAACCATTTTAAAGCTGAATTAAGCCTGAGTGTAAGATCCTAAGACGGACTTTAATGTTTCATGGTTTGACAAATTCTGAACATTTTCTCTGAGGTTTTCACCAGTTTTTGTTGATGGCATACTCATCACAACTGCTTTTGCAAAATTTTTCCAGCAGGAGCTCCAACTGCAACATTCCTTGCTGAAGCTGTACTTGGCTGCCTGACCAACTTATTTTGCTGCTTCCCCTTGTATACATACTAAAATATTTTTGCTTTTTCTTTGCCTATCCTGTAAAAGCATCTTACCATTAATTGCTTTGCCAATCATAAATTTAAAGGAGCAGAAATGACTTTGTATATAACTGAAAGAACTTAAAGCTGGTTCACATCACCTGTAAAAATAAATAAATTTCGTCTTTGTACTGGATGCAATTAACTCATTTGTTTGAGCTACACAACAATATTCAGTTAATGAAAACACTAGTAAGTTTCTGTGACCATTTATTATTTTGGCCATGTTTGTCCTGATGGTTCAGTCCACTGGAATTTTGAAATATTTTGTTTGATTCTTAAATAGAAGACTGAATAGATAGTGAAAAAACAAGGCTGTTTTATAGAAAATTACTGTATGTGTTATTATGAAATCCTGGTTAAAAAAAAGATTTTTTTTGAATAAAAATAGGATGAATCCATTTTTACTCAATTACACCAAAGCTCAAAAAAAATCTTAAGAGATATAAAATTGTATTGTCACAGATTTTTAAACTGAAATATTACTATGTTAATGTTATTATTAATGTTAATTATTAATGTTATTTTTGTTAAATGTTAATGTATAATGTATAATGTTAAATGTTCAGGTTAATGTTAATTTTCTAACTACGAATGTTATTTTTCTAACTATCACCTCCAGCATTGTGAAACCATTTTACATCCTTGCAGTTGTTGGTCTCTAACAAAAGATATTCTACTCCATGAAACAGCTAACAGAAGTCAAAACTATATTGGTAGAACAGCAAGTAACAGATGTCTTAAGATTTATTTTAGTGTAAGAACTCCAAAACAAATGGGAAACATAATGAGACAACTTGATAATAAATTCAGTTCAAACACAAGCATGCAGTAGTTGAATACAGTTGAAAATGTATCAACTAATGGTTTGTCCCCTTAATAACTTTTCTTTAAAAATAGAAAAAAAAAGCACTATTTAGCAGCCAGCCATATGAATGTCACTAAATCTGAAACAGATGTTTGTAATGCTGACAGGGCAATCTGTAAATTTCTTTATATATATATATATATATATACACACACACACAAACAGAATTTTTAAACTAAATATTTGAGAAATTTTTGCAGTGCTAAGCTCTATTCACATAAACTCCAGAAATTTATTAGTTTGAGTAAGAAGTTACAGACGTTACAGAATTTTCTGAGCTGGAAAAGATCCATATGGATTGAATCCAAATCCTAAGTGAATGACCCATACAGGAATTAAACCCACACACTTGACATTATTAAACTTAACACTATGGTCTGACCAGCTGAGCTAACCACAGAGTTGAGATCAGCAGAAATTAGTTTTCCTAAGAGAAAGCTTAATTATTCCAGAATGAACAAGACAAGCAATCGTCAGACATGGTCAAGGAAGGTATCTAATGGATTCCTAGGTATTCCTCAATCCTTCATTCTTTGCTATAAGGCACATAAACCCCGGGAAATTTCAGGGGCCTCATGCCTAAGCATGAGGCTTTAATGACCATCTCATTTAAGAAGTGGTCATGCTTATGCAAAAAAAAATTATTTAGTCTGCCTCTGTAACCAGGGAGATGGAAGGTACTAGTAGGTAAGAAAGAGAGAGAAATGAATAAAAAAATGATGCAGCTCCCACATCCCCTGAGGCAGGTTGGAAACTTTAAGATACAGCACCTTTAGCTATCCAAGGCTGAACCTCAGCAGAGGCTGCTCAGCACCCGACATAGCTGCAGCAAGATTCTTGACTGGGCCAGGATGAAATAGACACATGGAAAATAAAATTCTTAATTCTTAGTCTTCCCAGGTAACACTGCTGCACTTTAAAAAAAAAAAGAAAATGCTACAGATAAAGATTTTTTTCATCTATTCCCATTCCTCCTCCAGGTATGAAATAAGGGAAATCTCAGTTAATGGATGACAATTTATATGCTGCGGTTCCACACCACATAATTGCAAGTGATAATTTTCACCAATAATATTAAGGACTCAAAAACAAGCTACTATAATTAAATATAAAAGAATGTATACTCTAGAAAGTAGGTTTTGCACAAAGCAGCTTTCCCTGCCATTGAGCAGGGTAAAGAAGCTATAGGCACCTTTAAGTAATCCTATACTAATATTAAAAATTAACATAAAAGGCTGCTTGAATGACTTCTTCAAACTCCTGAAGTACAGGAGAAGGATGCAAAGTTCATGCTGGAGGACTACTAGGATATGGTAAGATGAAGACAGTAGTTCATTTCTAGCAAGAGGTTCCTGAGAGATAAGATACAATTCCTACATCAACTGTTGGGACCCTATCTGCCTCTGTATCCAGTCAATCTTTTCTTTTTTGTTGCTTAAAAACTGAGGAGTACAAATTTTCTATTACTTCTCTTTTACATACATACTCTGTCTTGCTCTGCTTCTATATTTTGAAATCACTATGATATTTAAAATTAAAAACTTAAACACAGAACAGGAGTACATTGTAGCTGCAGTATTAGAGCAGTGAAATTTCACTTGGTTCAAGAATAAAGCAGAACAAAAAAAAAAAAAAAAAAAAAAAAAAAAAAAAAAAAAAAAAAAGAGNNAAAAAAAAAAAAAAAAAAAAAAAAAAAAGAGGGAAGGAAGGGGTGGTGGTGAAAAAAATTGTCTCCTGGAAGAGATTTCCTTTTTTCCTTTTGCAAAGCACCATTAAGTCTCCAGGCCTTCATACTTTCTTCCTCCATCTGCGCAATAAATTGCCTACAATATCACTTGAAAAATGCATATTATGAAAGACTGATCAAAATGTTACCTCTGCATGATGAAGAATTCTCTGTCATTAGGAAACTATCCCAGTGCTGCCACGAAAGTAACCCAAGAAGTTATAGATGCTCAGAACATCATAACCAATGGATCTGTGACTAAGCTGACTTGTTACTGGAATCATCTTTGTCCAGTGAAGCGTGTCTTTTCTGAATCTGCACACCTATCAGTATCCACATGTCTGTGAAAATCCTGTCTGTAGGGCAAAAACCTAGAAGAAAAGTTCCTGGTATACTTATACTTTCTACAGTGCTTCTCAGTTTCAGCCCATTCTCTGATGTCTTTGAAGATGGGCAAAGGGAATAGAAAAACTAATGATACAGTGGGAAGAGCAAAAGTTACAAAGAGCAAGTAGCGAGGAGCACAGTGGTATGAGCTGGAGGGAAGAAAGACTGCCTAGTGAGAGACAAAAAGAACAACACTGATAATGAAAAGGAAGAGCCAATAAAGTCACTGAGAAGAGTCCCACACATGGCTGCGGAAGCTTCATTACTTTGTTCAGATGGTTCCTTGGCACTTACAGGAGGAAAGTGAAACAAAATACACAGCCAACAGTTATCTCCATCCCTTTCACTATCCAGTCACCTATAACTTCTGACCTCTGGCTTCAAACAATTTTTAGGACTGACTTCAAAGTTGTGTCTGACATTTCCTATTGTTTGTCCTTTCAACCAACAGCATTGCCTTCTCCTGCTTTGATGAAAAACCCCATGTGATTGAAGACTTAGGTTCAAAATACCACTGCTTTATGTCTCATGCATTCCAGCTTCACTATCAGCTAGATTACTTTCTCCGTGCTGGACAGTATTCTTAAATCTTACTAACTGAGGAGTCCTCAAGGACCCTGTAGGACAGAGATAACCCAGTGTGTAGTGACACAAAGCCTGGTATGCCCAATGTATGGATAAGCAACAAGGGCAGTTATTCTTAAAGCAGAACATTGCCTGGGAGGGATAAGTAGCTAGCAGCATGCCATGCACAATTAGAGAATACACATACAATTGCTAGCAATAAAGCTTCAAGATTGAAAGTATTTTAACTTTTTACACTTTATAACTGAAAGGGTACTGTAAGTCTTCATGAGTCACTGCTGCTGTACAGAGCAAGAATGTCAAAATTAAACTGTTTTTAATTGCAGTGTGAATAACTGAAGGTGCTACTACCCTCTTTGCAGAATTGGTGTGTGTATTTCTGAAACTGTCAACCTGCATACATGGGAAATTATTACATACACTGAATTTCTATTTGCTAATGCTCTTTCCAGATATTTTAAACACTTAAATATTCCTATTAAAATCCCTTTTTAAGTCTTGTCCAAAACTTCATAAATAGCTGCTCTTTGGTCTATTCACACTACTGAAACTAAGAACAAGACCACCATCATAAGATCACTGAGTTAGAACAGATGCCTCAGGCTCCTAAGCAGAGTCCCTTGCTATGAAACATGCTATGTGATTTAAATCCATTTCACAATGTAAGACACCTCCAAATAAAGTAAAATAATAATAATAATAAAAAATCACAGCTTCCTTCGTAACAATTTTGTTTGGAGGATCATTCCAGAATTTGTTTACTCAAAAAACTAAGAATCTTCCAGTTTATGAATTATATTTATTCAGAATAAATCAATATCCACTTATTTGTGTCAGTGTGACTCTTTAGACAGCTAGTTCTTCTCTTTATAATATTTATACCTGAGAGGTATGTGAATTTCACTCACAACCCTTCTTAGACTTTGGTTTGCTAGAGTAAACAAATCAAGCCTTTTCACTTGAAGGGGGTTTGCTGGCTCACAGTTTTCTTGACAGTGTTCTGCACTTGCAGCTGCCTGAGCTTTAGTTTGTCTTTCCTCTTTTTTCCTGAACATAATGTTTCATAATTTGTTTCATTGAGATCTTAATAGCATCGTCTCTTGTTTTTTTAATTTTTATTTCTAATTTTTTTATTTATTTATTTAACATAGTTCGAATTGCATTCTGCCCTTTTTGCAAATGCATCACAATAGCAATTCATAGCTGCACCAGCATACTGCGACCTACTCTTAGCCTTTTATTTCCAGACTAGGAACTCTCAGTGAAAAAAGCCTAAACGACAACAGGAATAAGAGCAATGAAAACAAAGAATTAGTGACGCAGAATCTAATAGCAAAAATTCTCTCTGTAATATATTAGTCTGCTTTGGTGTCCTCCAACTTCATTTTGTCAGCAGATTATGCTGAAAATATTTCCCTGCTATTAATGTAAGGGTCATTAATGAAAACATTTAAGAAAATTACTCCCAATGCTAACCTTTGAGAAACACTAATGATTTCCCTTTGCTTGATATTTCTTCTTTCAGCATGAATAGTTGCATTAGCCAATACATTCTCCTCCTTTTTAATAACCTACATTGCTTTCTGTAACTTCTTATTTAAGACATAATAATGTAAAATTTTCTGCTGAGGGCTACATAAAGGAGGTCTATCTTATTTTCACCAGGGAAAACCTCTACACTAAGCCATATCACCTTAACCTCCAAACCTTTACTTTTTCTCCTTCTGTTCACAGTATCATGATTGCAGCAGTGCACTCAAGATTTTCAAGAAGAAAAGCAGAAAGGATGAGATCCAAACCAGCAGTGGAAGGAAAGAACAAAGACTAAGCATAGAAAAAGAATTAATGACAGTGTTAACTCAGCTGTTAACATTCTACTCAAACATGAGTTGCCTTTTCTTCAACCAATAGAAACAAATGTCTTGATATCCTTTCTCTTGTGTTGATAATATTATCAGCAGAAAATTACTGGGGCTGGTAAACACCTGGGTCTCATTCCTGTCAGGAAAGAAAAAAAAATTCACAGTGTAATCATGATATACCTTTGGAGCTGACTGCTTTACCACTGTGTAGTCAGGGAAGAATTCAATGCTCACAATGTCGGTTAGCTTTCAGAAGGAAGGGTAGGGGCAGTGAAGTCACAGTGTTCCCCAACATGCCTTTCAGTATGGACATTGAGGGAAATCAGCACTGAGGATTTCATCATGCAGAGTTCATACTCCATAACTGGGAATTAACCAAGAAGAGTGTGTATGTAACTTGCCGTGGACAGCCATCCATTCATCCATTAGGACTTCTAGGGAAGCTATACGTACAGAAACAACAGATAATCAAAGGGCAGGGAACAATGCCTTGGACTTGGAAGTCAGACAACTGATCTTACAGGTGTCACTTGTTTGTCTTTCAGTGTGTTTTTGTAGCCTAGATTTGTCAGGAAATTATGAAGGTGTGAATACATTGCAGGTGCACATCTGTCAGGCGAAGAACAAGTAGCACATTTAACTTCTGAAATAGATGACCAAATTGGTTAGGCTTACTGTGCAATTTGACAGCTGCTCCTACACAGTGAACAAAAGGCCAGAGCATGATTATAACCTTTAGTAAAAGCAGAAAATGCAAATGAAATTTAATCCTGTTTTTTTAAGTTTCCAGAAGCTGAAGTGTTCACAGTACAAACCTATTCATTGTTACTAGAAACCGAAGGAATTAAATCCAAGTACTTATATTAAAGCACCATTATGTTTGTACTCTTACACTCTAAATTGAAGAAAAGTCAGGATCCTAGGAAGAGGGAGTGTCTACTGAAAAGGAAATACACTACATATGTATACGTATATATGTGTGTGTGTAATTTCATTCTTGCACATACCCCTGTAATTAAACATCTATAAATTTAAGACTGTAAAGGTGTTGTTACACTTCCCTTTCTTGACATAAAGGTTTGATTTAGAACCTTAAAAATTTTTTAGGCATACAAGACAACAATTTATATTCTTTATTTAAAAAGACCCCCAAAACCCAATCACCTATCAGAATAAGCAATCAAAATAAATTGTATGAATTAAAAAAATGCAGTAAGCCCTCTATATAACTCAGTCATCAAGACAAATGGCAATAGTTCATTTGTAGTACAATTGGAATGCTTATTTCCCCTAGCATACATTTTGACACATTGTTATTTCTCACATTCTGTTAAACCCTGACATATTTCAACCTTCTTAAAAGATATTCTTACTTTTAAAACAGAATTTTTATTTCCTAAATAATATACAGGTTTGCTTTCAAATTTCCATTTCAAAGGTTCAATTAATTCAAATGTAAGCTACAAAAGCTAGTCATCACCCAATCTGACTATCAAAATGTGGAGGGAAAAGTAAGTTAATTTTCTTCTATTCAAGTTTTAACAGAAGAAACAGAGGTTCACATCACATGAAAGCTTCCATTCTTTACAGGTTTTTTTTCTTGCTGTCCCTGGCATACAAATAGCAAAAAAAAAAAAAAACAAAAACAAAACCAAAAGAAAACACCCCCAAAAAAAGAAACCCCACAAAAACCCAAACTCCAAAACTTTAATAGCTTTAACATCAAACTAGAAAAAAAAATCAAAATTAATATTGCTTAATCTATGACTTTGATGAATGGCTCAGAAAAAAAAAATCCAGAAAATAAAGCTTCTAATTTATATATCAAAACCTTCTGGCTCAGTGATAAGCAATCTTCAAAGGTAGCAGAGCTTTCATAAGGTTTCCTCTGGGTTATCCTAAGCTTTGATTTACCTGAACTTCTGCCGGTCCAGTGGCTCATAGTTCCTTGAATATTCTTATTTGGCATAGTTTGTTGTAAAGGGCACAAGTTATGGGCCTGCAAAATGGTCAGTCCTCTTTTGTGTACTGGCAATCAGGAGAAATGTTTGTCTTGTCCCTTGCCTACATTGGGCAGCTCTAACAGGAATCTCAGTTCTCAGCATAATCTAATTTCCCTTTATGGAAAAAAACAAAAAAACAAAAAAACAAAACCAACCAACCAACCAAAAAGAAACAAAATAAAAAACAACAACACAAAATAACATAAATACAAGCCAAAACAAACTCAATGCACTGCAAGGGGAATTAAGTAGCTTCAGTCTTGATATCCTCTTTCCTTGGTATAGACAGATATTAGTTTGAAAACTATGCCAGTCAAAGTAAATGTTTCTCAAAGAAATGAGCAAAACAATTTAAAGCCATCAGTCCTTAGAAAAAAGATAAAGTGTCCAAGTGTATGCTTATGACAACTGGAGCATTAACAGCAACAGAAAGTCACTCAAAAGGTGACAATAGTTATGAAAAGAATGTCTGATCAAAAGGTATGCCAAGTAAAATTATATTTCTCATCAGTGATGCAGCAAAAAGGGGAGGGAAATATGTGGACTGGAATCCCACTAGCATAAAAATTTGGATGTGTTTCTTTCCTCTTCATGTTACTTGGGCACTCACCATGCTGTTCTCTAATTCCCCATCAAAACAGAAGGAGACACATGCTGCAGCACACCTCTACTTCTGAGCCTCAAATAAACTGAGCAATTGGCAAATTTATGATTTATATGAATACGTAAGGCACAAGAGTCAATCACTTACATTGCCTCGCATTTTAGAAGTCTCAAGTGTCTTTCCATTTCTGGAAAGGAAACTGGTGAAAATTAAACTAAACCACAGAGAAAATAACTGCTGAAGTTTCATCAAGGCTTAATTTGCCTGGTTATTTTCTCTGCAACTCCATGGGTTTAAGTAATGACTCAGTCTAATTTGGCTATACAAGTGAATAAGTATACTACTTAACACTTGATGGAAAATTCCCTGAGCCAGCTGTAAAGTTAAAGAATAGAGAATATAATACAATCATGGCAGCCAATTAATGTCTTTATATAATTTTGAAATGTGGTCTCTGTATTTCTTTTTAATTAAAAATTGGGCTATCCAAATTCCAAATAAACCAGAAAACTCTGGTCTTAAAATTGTTCTGATAAGTATTAGATATAGGTGTCTTAAAGTGTGTAAATACTTAAAACAGAGAAGTAAAATATTTAAAGAAGGACTGGTCTGGCATGGTTGCAGTATAGAAACAGAGAGTTCTGAAAGCTGGCATTTTAACTTGTGTCCAGGTGATTCTTTGGCTAATCACCAAAAGCATTATGCAGTTTAAAACAAATAGCTTTGAAGATGAAACTACACAATGGTTTTGGATTTTTTTCAAGATGAATTTAGCTGTACCTCTAATGTAAGTATTATACTTAATCACAATTCCTTTTGAGTGCAGCAGGAATAGGTTTTTTCCTAAGAATTTAGGACTACTCAAGCCCTTATGAATATTTCAAATCCTTATATATGCTAGTGCTGTTAGTCATACTGATATCCTTCCGAAATAAAGGGTTTGAAATGTGAACATAACTATGATAAGTTCAGATCATCCTTCTCCAAGGATAATATAAAGAAAAAAAAAGCAGAATTAAAATCAACAACATATTAGAATGCATAAAGAACATATTAAGTATAGAACAGAAATTAAGTTCTGAGATGCACTGGAGATAGCTGGATCCAAACTCAACTGCATCTCTTTAGGATAAGATTTAAAATGTTCAAGGACAGTAGATCTTTCTTCCAGTATTGTATCATTGTTCACACATGAAAAAAACCGCAGTTTTGTCAACACATGAGACAAGTATATTATGGAGCTTCAAGGCCTGTGACACTTTTCCCCAATGTAATTTCTGTGGGAGCTCTTGTCCCCTCAGACTAATCCAGCAGCACTCTGCTGGGAAGGAGGGGAGAAAGAGAGGGGCAGGAGGAATATAGAGAGGGAGAGATCTTCTATAGTAGACAAGTTTTCTTGTTTAATCTCCTCCCCTCCCTGCATCTTCTTCTTCGCCTGAACTGTAAGGCTTAGAGATGATAATACTAGAATGAGAACTTCAGGACAGTTGGCAAATACATATTAAAACAATACTGTCATTAATTAGTTTCCTGAAGATCATGTCCACTACATTTTCGAAATATAGGGGAAAAATTCCCTTCAGCCCAAAGCTAAGGAATCAGATTTTTCATAAGCTACTTTCCATGGCAAGTCTAAACATATAACATCTCTTGATCCTCTGCCATGTTCACAAGACAAAACTTTTATTAGAAAATATTAAAATCTTTAATTAAATAACATCTATCTGCAGGAGTTTCTCATAGACCTAACAATGATAAAAAAGGCACTATAATATCACATTAGGTCAATGGACACCATAATTAAATATTGCTTTTAAATAAATGGATCTCAATTTTTTTATCTGTATAGGCTATTTAAGAATAATTTATAATTTTTTTATATACATAACACAAAATATATATATACATATATATATATATACTCAAGCAAATCAAATAGGAAAAGTGTTAATTCTTTGCATTTTATATTAGGAGAAACAAAGTAAGAGAAACTTCACAATTTACTGTCACGTAATGAATTATCTCATAGATGTGCACTATCTGTATATTATTTAACTTCCATCAGTAAACACAAACACTGAATTAAAAATTTAAGATCCTGATGGAATATGCAGTTTCTGTCAAAAGTTATAACTTCTGAGCAGCAACTGGCAAACCAACGATTTTTTTTTCACTGAAAATAAATTCAGCCAAGGACAGAAACTGGTGAACCATGAAATTGTGCACTTAAGTGGACTTCACAGTGACAAGAGAAATGCCAGATGAAATTCATATAGGGCCTGCTAGAATCACACCTGCTGAGTCTTACTCTCTAGAATCTTCTTTTCCCAAATCCGTTTCCAATGTATATAGCAGTCTAACCATTTGCTGTATCAATGCCAGTTTTCAGAATCATATTGATCAAATTCTTTTTCCCTGAAGTTTCAACATCAGAAATTATTCCCTTCATCCCAAACTTCTAAGAGGAAGGTGGCAGCTGACAGTATGTGTGAATGTTAGGAACAGAGTAACTATCTGTACTCTGTCAGAATTTTTGGGATTTGTTGACATTAATCAAGAGAAAAACCCAAACAAAATATAAAACCATATGGTATGTAAAGCTAGACCTTGGGTGAAGATGTATTCTATAAAAACAAATAATTATTAATACATACATTGTGTGAATACATTTATATAATTATCAAATTCTATTTAGAAGATAGGTAAATACACTTGGTTTAGAAAAGGTTTGATTATTTTTCTTTTAAGAAAACTAGTGATTGATAGCACTGGATTTATTTTTTAAGCTTTTATTTTTCACTTTACCATTTATTTGGAAAGCAGGAATACTTCACATTACTGGAAGAAATGCTAAAGTGGTATATAATTCATTTATCTGGAATAACACCAGGAAAATTCTTAATGTTCTCAAAATGAATGTTCCTTCAATTCATTTATGCTACTGGATTTACACAAGATACAGAATGCTACATGTTAAACTACACAGAAGCCTAAGACACGGTTTTGCAATACAAATTAATAATGCAGATGATGTGAGAGAACCTTAACACCAAAAAACTTGCAAACAAATCAATTACAGAAATACATACTGAAAAAGATCTTCTCTTTTCATTACTCTCGTGCCAATATTTAATGCTTGTAACAATAGCCAGTTTCACTTACATGTAATTGTAATTTTTTTCAAGAACAATCTTTCGCCATTCAAATTCAGTAGACACAAATTCAACTACCTGTTCTACAGTTGTACTGTACAACTTTGACATCCTGCAAACTAAACACTGAAAAGAGAAAAACACAGATTTATATGTTCATAAATTTGCAGCATCTCATCTGGGCAACCACTGTGACAGCAGAACCTCTGGCAAGCCAGAGACTCAATCCAGAGACAGCAATCCACCGTTCCCCTCAGTCACCTGCCACTAAATGTGCACATAGTTTCATGCTGGTGCACACCCACTTTGTCAAAGCAAGGTCACAAATACAAAAAATGCTGTTCCAAATATTTGACCCAGTGGACCAGATCAAGTACAAATGACCAATGAATTCTATTAATTTAAATTAGTTTATCCTGATTTATATCACCAGACACCTAATCCATTTTGAAAATGTTTTTTAGAGCAAATTTGGTAGGAAGTTTCCAGCTCTAGCAAACACAGCATAATGTTCTTCTCAGTGTAAGTCCCCCCAACATGTTGCCAAGTTGTCATCTATGTACATAAAAATCCAAGTTAAAATACAAGCTCTAGGAAAAAAAAAACAAAAACAAAAACAAACAACCCCACAAAAAAACCAAAAAACCCACACCACAATAATAATTTAAAAACAAAAACAAAAACAAACACACACACACACAAAAAAAAAACCCTAAAGGAGTAACTCCTAAGGTTTTAAAATTAACCAAAAGCAGCTTGGATCACAGTCCAGATTTAAATATTCCACTCAAAGAATTTCAATCTCTTTCTCCATGCTGGGCTGGTAGAAAAGCCATCAAAGTTTCTTAGTGCTCTTCCCAGCCCAGTAAAACAAATCTTTTATTTAGCTTTTCATCCTGATAAACAGAAACCATGATAATGAACTTTTTTTCCCACTTGCACATGACAAGGACAGCCCAAGTTGTTGGCTGAAATACCATTACCCCTACAGAGTCTATATTTAGCGTGTACTTTTCCTGTAATCCCTCGTTGATGACTGCAGGTAGCGATCTCATTCAGAGTATGACAGCTCTGTTCCTGGATTCAATAGCTGTTAAATCTAGTTTGTTTCCTCAGCAGATTTTGCTATGTTGCTAGGTGAATTAAATGTGGGAAACAATGTGAAGCCCTGTCCCTCTAAGTCTCAGCTGATTTTCAGGGAAGACAGGATAAAATCTCATATGGACTGCACAGTAATCCTTCCTGTGAACAGTTTGAGTGCCCCTTACATTACTCTTGCCCCCTTAAATAACTAAAAGCACGGGAGTTACCATGGCCTCACTCCAAGGTTGCTACTAAGCAACAATCTCTGTTAGTCTCAAACAGGATTTTAGGTATGCAAATCTTCATATTAAATTTCAATAAACCTATTAACTGTATGTCAACACCAGAAGAAAAGTACACAAACTGTTAAATTCCCTCCTAGCACATTCTTAGCAGTGTAGACTGTAGCTAGCTGGCACAGCAAGAGCTAGATGGCAAAAGCTATTTTCAAGAAGGGATGTCATTACAGCTGCATTGCTCTCTGCAGATGATCACAATACCGACACTTTTTATGTCCTCATTCTGTAAGAGCAAAAAAACTGTTCAGTGACATTCTAGACCAATCTAAGAAAAGAACAGGAAAATATTCTTTATGTATCTATATTGGTCCTGCCCATTCTATTGCTATTTTTTAAGAGTTTCCATTTACACATTCATGTAAATGAGACACTGCAGTCAGCAAAGAGATACTAATGTACATGAGGCCACCGTCCAGAGAGTAACTAGCTGTTATGATTCCCATTATTACTCACTAATAGAATTCAAATCTAAAAATACAAAGCCTATTTTTAATCCTTCTAACTCTTTCACCTCCCCTCTACTTTCATCCCTTCAGTAGAGGATGTATTTCTCAACTTTCTTGGCACAGTCCAGTGCAGTCAATTGCTGGCTGTCAGAACAGCTCTCTAATTTTATTAAGTAAAAATGAGCTGACAGATTCCAGAGACCAATAACTTATACCACAGTTTCCTGCTAGTTAGAATGTGTTCATGCCATCAAAATGCTACTAATGAAATTCTGGAGGGATACTTGGGCAAAAAAACCCAAAAGTCCCAACAACAGACAAGGTACCCATGATTTCAAGTAGAAGTTAGAAACATTGATGTCTGAAAAGAATATATTAAGACAAATATCTTCCAGAGCTTTGGAGAATCCATTCTCCCTCTTACTCATAGTCATAATTTCATAAAACAAGCACTCCCAATTAACATGGCATGAGTTTAAAAAGATATGTCTCAAATAAAAGTAGTTTTTATTAATTTAAATTATCACTATTTAAAACAGAACTGAAGTGACAGACAAAAAAATAAACAGATATGCTAATTTATATTAAATATTTTTTTATGTTCTGGTTTTATAAATGCAACCAAAACATCTGCTCATTACTGAGAATAACATAATCATGTCAGTGCTATCACTATTTTGTAAGAGAATTAACAAAATGTCATTATATGCAACATTTATTTTAGGAAAATAATGCCTTCAAAGTAGCCTGGTTTCCTATAACAGCAGACATTCATTTATTTGATAGCCAAACGTGCTTGAGTTCAAGCTCTTACAACCATCACTGTCTAGACATCACTAGCATTCTTAACTGTGCCCCTTAAGAAGTAAGTTCAATGTCTAAAGTTTTCAAAGTTCAGAATTTAAATATTTAATTGGAGTTGGACTTCAAAAAAAGTTGTATGCAATACTAAGAACTCAAAGAAAAAAAAAATATTTTGTGTTAAACCTGATGCCTAAATTTAAAAGATAATTGCTATACTTGTTTTAAAAGGAGGAACAGAAAAAGAAGAACTGCCTCGTTTCACAGGAGTGTTATGAAATATAAAAAAAATACTTCTGCTTCAGATTTACAAGATAAACAAGGGGTCTGAATCTACATTGAATGAAAGGGAATTAATGACTGTTTTTATAAGAAAAATAAGTTTTATGAAGATCATCTGTGGCAATTGCTTGTGCAATAAGGACCCTCCACATTCACTAATTTAATACTGCCCAGCATGATTTTTGAGTAAAGAAGAAAGTCTATTTCAAAACTAGTATATTGTCAGGTATAGTGTATCTATACATATATATGTGTATATATATATGCACTTATAGAAGGTTACAGAAATCAAAAGGTTATAGAAATTACAGTTAATAAATATTTGTGTGCATTCTCTTTGAAACTGTATATAAACCTCCAATATTCTTTAAAAAAAAAAAAAAAAAGTATTTCCCAAAACACGGCATCCTGCTTTATATCAAATATCACAGAGGTCAATGAGAATTTTTTTGTTACTAATCTTTAACATGATTGAATTTTCAAATCAGTCTGCAAGGCTAAAGTGCAAAAAGATGCTGATACTGAGACATTCAGAACAGTGCGTGGATATATTGGGACAGTGTGTGCAGTCCTGAACAGAGTGATTCCATAATTCAGAAGACTGACTGCCAAATAATTTCACAACACCTTTAAGGTAGTTAAACTAGTAGGAAAATATAAATATTTGAAGGGAAAAAACAAACAAAGCAAACAAACAAACAAAAAAAACCCCATAAAATAGAAGAGATACAGCATTTAAAAAGAAATAAAAAATATTTGAAAATCAGGTTTACCATACATTTTCTAATTCTATAGTTACTTTCCACTGTCATCTCAATTGTTTCCTATGGACACGCAATTGACACAGCTATGGGTTTAATCCCTCTACATAAATTTAGGTCTTGAACTGCATCTCCACTCCTACTCATGGATTTTTCCACTCCTCCTTCTTCTATTAATTTAATTTTATATTCCCCATCATAGAAGGCGTCAGACATCCCATTTAGATTTGTAGCTACACAAAATTTACCCATTTTTACTTAATGTGGATGTTAGCTTTAAAACCTCCCTCACTAAATTCTTAAATCTCACCATGTCTTCAGAAATACAAGCCTCTTATTGGCATTTCAGACACCGCATCCTGTACTTGATTGGAAGATTAGCAAATCAGCCTCTCATTGCAGGGGAAAGAGAGGGAAAGACGACAATTGTTTATCTCTGAAGTGAACAGGAAGAGATTAAATTTTAGTTTAAAGTCTTCTGAATGTGTCTGATTGTTGCCAGTTGATCTGGTATCATATTTCCAGGTACAGCAGGTACTGGTGATTCAGATAAAGAAATGAAACACCTTCAAGATTCATCCAGCATATGTCCTTGTTTGCGTTTGGGGAGTCTTCTGACCCCTATGCAGGCCAGTGTCTGAATCCCTGAGGCATATGATTTGATTTTCTGTACTATCTTCCCTACAAAGAGCTACGTGTTAACATTGTAGAATTAAAATGGAGGTTAATGTTCCACTACTGTGTGTAAGCATAAAGGCAAGGCATGAAGTGAAAGCAGAATGAGTTTATACATCATACTGAGAAAGATTATACATCCTTAATCACCTTGAACAGCACTTCACTGAAAAAACATGAAATTCAAATTTGCTACAGAGTAGAGAGATAATTTCCTTTATAAGAGAACAAGAACATTCTTTGCATAGCACCACAAACATCCTTTTATATAATGACGGATTAAAGCAAGTCCATTTTGGTTCTTTAAATATTCTTGGGAGGAGGAGGTTTTTCTAGAAACACTAATGAAACTACCTAGTATTTTGCTGTGATGTTTTTTCCCAAGCCACTGTGCAGAAAGAACTTGGGATGCTGTGTTCTGCAAAATCTGCAGAAAGAAATTCTATTAACTTTGTCAAACTGAACTTTGCTGTTGATATAACTGAGTTTCTGTCTTATTCAGTCTGACTTTAATAACATTCACATCATTCTGTTAATTCATTAACAAAAACAGGAAGGGTAATAATAAATATCTGACATTATCTTCAGTGGGACACACCAGTTATATCGCACCCTGCAGTGAATTTCTCTTCTGAACACTCTTTCTGAATTCTAATTAAGGAACAAAGATAAGACATTAGTCCCTCTTATCTACCCAAAATAATATTATTTGGGCATACGTAATCTACCCAAATTTCATTACTTGCTTTTGGGCTTAGAGTGTCAATTGCAGTTAAAGAAGTACTATATTATTTAATATGCTGATGTGTTACAAGCTGTATGAGTAAAGGTAAAAAATACACCAGAAAGAAGATAGTGGAGAGTGGAAGAAGTACGATATGGGCGGCAAAGGTATTAAAAAGGCAAAAGCAGAAATGTTGCAGTTTGAGTTCTATGAAATTATCATGCTTTCAATATATTTTTAAACTTATATAAAAAACAGCAAAAATTGTCCATGACTTCTAAAGTTGAGGTAGTTCAAATAAAACCAAAATAAACCCATCTGACATCCATGCAGTGTAATGACAAGGATATATAGCAACCAAAGGGATATTTTGAAAAAGTAGCTTGTCAGATCCTCTCATTTTAGAAAGCAATTGGAGTGAAATTCTTCTAGTAGTCAAAAATAATAGCACAAGAAGGAGCAGAGCTGAGATTCAAATTTTAGGATCTTACATCCAGTGAGAATTCATTATGTCCATTTTTCTGCTTGAAATTTGCAGTTCCCTACAGTTTTAGCTTTCACAGTACCTGCCAATAATGTGTTTAAAAACTTTTTTGAGATTCTGAGATTCTGAACTGTTTGTTTACATCCTCAAGTACACTATGAAGCTGCATGTATTTCTGTATAAACTGCACTGTCCCACATTCCTAAAAAAAAAAGAAAAAAGCTATTGAATTTCACATATGGAGGCAGCTTACATTCTGGATTTCTGTCAATGAATGGATCAACAGCCCAGGGAGCTACAGACTGTAGCATATTGGAAGGGGTCTTAAGTAGATTTTACCACTCAGCAATACAACGATTATTCAATATGAGAGAGATTTTCCTGTCTTCATTCTTGGTCTCTATTTCTGAACCACACTGGTACATTTCTCTGCTTGCTCTAATGCTTCTGATTCTTATCACATCCTTTTTTCTTCAACATTAATAGGAGAGCAGAGTTCAGCATGGAAGTACTTTATGAAATAAAACTACAGTGAAAACTCCAGAACAGAGAGTCTAACCACCTCTGGCTGTGAGCAGTTACAACATATAGTACATTATTCTCTTCCCAGGTAGAGAAAGAAAATCCTGCTTTGGGTAAACACTCTGTGATTACGTGGTAACACCATACAAAACTAAGCAAGATCAGCAAAAGGATCACTGGGAGCAAAATAGGTGTGGAATATGATGGGGAACAAAAGCTCCTATCAGAGCACTGGCAACAAAACAGGACGAAGGAAAACTCACATTTGCCCCTAATAAATGTAGGAGATCTAGTAATGAAGGAAGAACACATAAAATCGTTTTCCTCTTCTGCTTTTACAGGTGGGGCCTACTCTTACTATACTGAATGGCAGCCTCAGGGTCTGCAGGAGTGAAGTATTACCCACAAGTAGAGAGGAGGACAATAAATTGATCAGATTGGAAATACCAACTCCATAGGACTGTGTGGGACTCAAGGACTTGAGATAAAACACTGCTTTGAGACTGCTCTCATCTCTGAGAGACTGTACCTTTCTAGCACTAATACTGTTGCTGCTACAAAAAGTAGTTTGTTTTCAAAGAAGGAAGGAAAATGAATGAGTACTAAGAGTAAAACCCAAGTCCAGAGATTTTGTGTGTGTGACAGACTAAGCATTTATACCCCTCAAATGTCTTTTCCACTGTCTACTGGTAGCTCACTACCACTAGCCTGCACGATTGCCAGAAAATGTGGCCATAATACAAAAATAAAGCGCTGCAGAAATCAGTGCTCAGCAACAATAAAAGGTAGCTTTTGTTCTGTAAAACAGCCCAAACAAAATGTTTCATCAACACTTTCTGCTGCCAGAGCATTAGGGTTTCAGAAGCACAGAAACCTGTGTAACAAAAAGCCAAGGTATGTGACTACACGATGCTAACAGAAAACTGCACCTTTTATAACAAGTGGAATAAATCCCACCGGGTAACAAGAATATCTCTTCCTTTAAACCTAAATAGGAAATTTCCAGAAATTTTGAAAGTACTAGGGGCTGAGAAAATAGGCAGATTCCCAATCATGTATGTGTTCAACATTCGTCTTTTCTCTTAGATAAGATCCCATGTCTGAAGTTCTCACAAAAACTGAGACATCTACAATACTGACTTACTACTGAAACGGAATTATTTTACTTCTTTATAGGTGAAGATTATAATGTATGTAATTTACTTAATAATGAGCTTTCATTAATAATGAAACTCTGCTGCACATTTAGGTACTTCAAAGCTGTATCAATGGGGTGGGGCAGAGGCTAAGCGCTCTTAAATGAGAAAGGATGGTGAACTGAAGAATAAAATGCCAAAAATGAAAAGCATCAAAACTGTTAAATTATAAATAAACAGAAAGGTCTAGGAAATAAATGCTGTTTTAATAAAGACACACAAAAGAAAAAGAAACCAAAAACAACTCTTTAGAGAGAAACTTGATAACCATTCATATATTATGCATGTCACGACAGTGTAAATATCACATATATGTGGTATGTAAATAGTCAATTATTATACAGTTCAGATTTTTGAATGCTGCCTTGTCATCCTACATAAAGAGTAATTATTATGTATTGGGTAGCTATTTCTACAAAATCTGAAATATTTATCAAAAGTTGATAGATCTTTGATTGACCTGTGTAAATTAATTGCCAACTGGGAAATGGCAAATGTCATGTAAAGTAGTTGGGTTAAAAAAACCCAAAACTTTTAAGAACTAATACAAAAAGTGAACAATCTTGCATTGCTCTAAATGTATTTCAAGGGCCATCAGTGTTTGGCATTGAGACACACTTCATATAAAGCATTATTTCGTGAATTTAAGAGAATCCTGTCTTGCATGACTGAGAACTAGCCAAAAAAAAAAAAAAAAAAAAAAAAAAAAAAAAAAAAAAAAAAAAAAAAAAAAAGTATATTTTCATACACCAGACTGTCCACACAAATATTCCTGATAGAATTGATGAGGCCTAGTCATGTATTAACTGGCAGAGCTGTGTTTTTGATTTTGATTCCTTTTCATTCAGTTCAGACTTCAGAGCAGTCTCAAACTTAAGTTTCATTTAAGTATTATGACAAAAAGTGTATATATTTTATGTACAGGAATTCTTTCATCTTTTTTATCCAATGATTTTCTGGTCTGTACCAACTTAGGTCAGTTGACAACTTCATACATTTGACAATTCCACTTAATTAATTAGGAATCAGATATAACTTCAACTTCTTAAGTGTAAGTGTGAGCAATTGGAATAATGTTCTAAATTTAATAATTAGACAGAACAGATAATTCACTGGAACAGAAAAAGAAAAAAAAAAGAGTGATTGTTGCTTACCCAAACTTCAGCAAGGCTTTCAAGGCAGTGTTCCACAGCAATCTCATGGCCATGTGCTGGAAATGCAGCCTGGATGGATGGATTGCGCAGCATAAGAAAGACTTGTTGGATGAGTAACCAGTGACTCGGGGACAATACTGCAGCATATACTGTTTAATTCCTCCATTAGTGATCTTGCCAAAGGGATGAAAGAGATGGGGCTGTTCAGCCTGGAAAGGAGAAGGCTCTAAGGAGACCCTATTGCAGCCTTCAAGGGTGCTTATAAAAAGGGGGAGAGTGACTTTTTACACTGGCAGGTAGCAAGAGGCCAAAGGGGAATGATGTTAAACTACAATTTAAAAAAAAAAAAGAGAATTAGAATAGATGATAAGAAGGACATCCCTTCTCTGAGAGGGGTGAGACATGGGAACAGATTGCCAAGGGCGGGGGCAGATGCCAGATCCCTGAAAACATTCGAGTTCAGGTTGGTCAGGCTCTGAGCAACCTGATCTAGTTGAAGATGTCCCCACTCAGTGCAGGGGGTTGGACTAAATGACTTACTGATTTGCTCTACTTTTGTTCCAACTTCAGTCTGTGTAGATTAAGGGGATTTTTTTAATAGTTCCTGACAAACTTTGTTCTATCACATTTGCCTTAAAAAGAAATAAGTTATCTAAAAACTAGGCTGTATTTGTTTTGGAAAACCAGAATGATGAAACTGAAATAAAATAACCAGTTAAATGTTACAGAGAATATTAAAAATTGCATGAATTGTGAACATGTACAAAACAAATATGAAAACCTTTAGACCAGCTGTTAACTAGCATTTCAAAGCCAAATGAAGTGAGTTCATAGAATAATGCACCAGATGGAAGAAATATGTATACCCAGGGAATAACTGTTTCTTTATCTGCAATTCTAGCTTACTCTCAGACACATCACCACTGAAGAAAACTTCTTCACTTAGTGTAACACCTTGAAATAATGTAGTATTCTTTATGTCTTTGTCATTTTTTGCATATTTTTTCCCTTCAGTGTACAAAAGAGGAAAGCAGTAAGTAAAAAAATAAAAACAAACTTGAGGTATCTAGAAGAAATCCTATACGCTTCCTTATTTAGCTTATGCCTGTATGTGATCAAATATTATATGTATTATTTAATCATAAATTTATATAGGGGTCCTTATAAATGAAATCAACAGTTTTTGAATACAGCTTCTGTTTAATATTGATAATTTGCTACATTTGGATTATTTTGGATGTGCAGAACTATACAGAAATTACTTTAATTAGCAACTATAAAGGATATGTCAGGAAACTTCTCCAGTACATGCTTAAATACAAGATACATATGCTGAAAATGGTGCTGTCAAACAACATATTTAACTGCAACCTGTAGAAAAAGTTGTACCAATATGAAATGTGCTAATAGATTGATAGGAAATAAAAATGTTGCAAATTAGTTCATTAACACAAGAGAAGGATATTTTAGTTTAAGTTTTCTCCCAATGCTTATGAGATTGACAAAGAGCATTGGCTTTGTGAGGTTAGGTTTTAGTAGTGGAAGGGTAACAGGGGCAGTTCCTGTAAGAAACTGCTGGAATCTTCCCTCAAGTCTGATAGAGTCAACACCAGCCAGCTCCAAGACTGGACAAGGTTGAGCCCAGCAGGGACTGAGGCAGCACCTCTGGAATAACAGCTTTGAGAAGGGGAAAGAAGTTACTGCTCAGGAGCAATCACAGCCAGAGAAGAGAGGATTGAGGATGTCACAGGAACAACTCTGCAGACACCAAGGACAATGCAGAAGGAGGGGAGGAGGTGCTCCAGGCCATGGAGCACACATTCTCCTGCAGTCCATGGTGAAGACCATGGTGAGGCAGGCTGTGCCCCTCTGGCCCGTGGAGGTCCATGGGGGAGATACTGATATCCACCTGCAGCTTATGGAGGAGCCCACACTGGAGCAGGGGAAGAGTGGGAGGAGTCCCCCTCATGAGCAGAAAGGAGAGGGAGAGACAACATCATGAACTGAACACAACCCCCATTCCCTGTCCCCTGAGCCTGCAGAGGATATTGAGAAGCAGGAATACAGTTAGGCCCAGGACGAAGAGAAGGGTGGGGGAAAGGTGTATTAAGATTTAGGGTTTTTTTCTCATTGTCCTTCTCTGATTTGAATAGTAATAAATGCAACAATTTCCCCCAAGTAAGCTCTGTTTTGCCTGTGATGGTAATAAGTGAGTAATCTCTCCCTGCCCTTAGTTTGGTACACAAGCCTTTAATCACATTTTCTCTTCCCTGTACAGCTGAGAAGGGGAATGTTAGAATGACTTTGCTGAGCACTTGGAATCCAGCCATGGTCAATACTACCATATACCTAGAAATTAATTTTCTACTTATGAAAGCTATACATGGTCCTCACATGCTGCAAATCCATCTAGGTTGTGATTTACAAAACCTTAAGATACTGGCAGTTTTCTGGTGCTCTAAGTGCTTTAGACCAAAGCTTTTCCACATTAATTTTAGCAAATGTGGGCATATACGAAGAAATATTACTCATGTGCATATATTGTTTTATCCTAAATCTCAAGACCCAATCAAATTATTCATTACTTGGCTTCTTTTGCTGTGGGGCAAAAAAAAATGCTTTCAGAGATATAACTATGACAAAAACTACAGAAAACAGACTGTGATGTAGACATCAAACACTAATGTACTTTCTCTCAGCATTTTGTTCAACCAAGCATGAATTCCTTTGGTTTTGGTATACATTTTAATGTTGCAGTAAGATGAAGTTAGCACCCAATGTATAGAGATTAAAAAAAAGATGTGTTTGCTTTGTGCTATGACTGTAATGATTTTACATAATCACTGCAGCAAGTTGTGGAAGAGACAGAAAATTAATAAAACCTGCCGACTGCACAGAGGATAAAATCATTGCTGTCAATTTTCAGCTGTGCTGTAGTAGGTTATTTACTGCACACTACAAAAACAGAGGATGTTTAGCTCAGATGCAGGCAGAAAATAAAGGCCTCCAAGTCCAGATGTCTTAACTCTGATGAAAAGATAAAAGTTGAATTTTGAAGTGTTAATATTTTATTTCTAAAATATTTTAATTATAATTTTTCACCCCCTAAGGCACTTCCCTTTCCTGTTTTCTTTAAAACAACCAGATGGTTGAAACTTGTGGAAGAAGAGCTATTTGCACATTTCAATCCTCAGCTTTTACAATATTCGGTAGAAAACACAACACTGTTACTTAGGAAAATAGTAGTAACTGCGCATACAAAACTACCATTGCAGAAAGGGAGGTAGCTAAGAACCTGACAGTTAAATTCATTTCTCTTCTCCTTGCAGACTAGAGTGCAAATCCTTGCTTAAGGAATAATGAAGGAAGGCTTGATTGCCTTAACAACCCATAAGAGACTTCAACAGAAGCTAGTACAGCAATAACATGAAGGTGTAAGAAGAATTTTCTAAACTACTCTAAAATCTACAGAAACACTGTCAGTAGTGCCAAAGTCACATACAACGAGCATAATAATCAGATAAGTGTGAGACCCTCTCTGCAGTCACAGCTGCAGTGCATAGGGAGATAAAATTTATTTATACAGTCTTTAGAAAAAAAAAATAGGCAGGCAGCAGCTTGAACTGAACCCTGGTTCATTCTTAGATTCAGAACTATTTGTGATTTGGAAACAAGCAACACTGTTAGGAATTGTCAGGGCTATATCTGTACCTGCCATGAATGAGTGTTTTGGGTTTCTCAAAGAACTGGCAGCAAAGATATTGGCAAAAGCAGGTTTATTATAGAAGTGAAAGCATGAAAAAATCTGTTGGCAAGGTGCACTCTATTACTTACTGGATGGTTAAAACAGGGGAAAATCCAACTAAAATCTGAAATTAATAAATCTAAAAGTAAATTATATATAGAGGCTGTGATGGAAAGAGTTAAGGATTAAAAAGAGTAAGGGAGATGTACTCATTGAGTCACAAGGTTCAGAGTGGACTCTCTGGCCAAACCTTGCCCTGGACGTGACCAACAATTTAGACCAAAAGGTCTATATTTGGGGTTTTTTGTATTATTTGCATTATTGTAATATTTTATTCTATTATTCTATTATTTATTTTTGTATATTTTGTATTATTCGCTTATTTGTATTTGGACCTATACTTAACAGCACTAAAGTGATATTTACACAATTTAACCAAATATTCTGTAGAATTGGCTATAGCACAACAAAAACTCACTTACAAGCCCAACTTGCTTACAAATGTAATACATTTAAGAATCTAAGAGACTAACATTCACAGTAGATTTGTTATGTCATGTTCACATTCACACACACACAGACTAAAGGAGTATGTACAAGGCTCCACAGTCAGAATTCAGCAGTGGACCACCAAGTATAGCAAACTTGGGAACTCCCTGTCTCTGAGAGGCGTCCCACTCAGAGGGAGTTTGCTGATCACAGCCTGCTGCAGTCCAGCAGAGCTCAAAAGGTCGCACTTAGGACCACTGTTGATAGGGCCACAAGAGAGTTGGCTTTAGTCAGGGTAAATTTCCATCCTGGCCTCAATCTGGGTCAGTAACTTTCTTTGAAAATTTGATAACAAAAATGTTGTTCCACTTGGGTTGTTATTCAGGCAAGAGAAATAGGTTTCCAAGGCTGTTCGTTAAAAAGCAGAAGCTCATTAGACAGCAGAAGCTCCTGGCAGCAGACAGTGCTTCTGCTGAGCTCAAGAGCAGCTTAGGCCAGGTGCTGTTTGTCAAGACCGAGGCCTAATGAGCATGTCTGAGATAATAGTGCAGCTCAAGGAAAGGGGGCAATGCACCATCACAGTACCTAACTTCACTCAAGAGGTAAAGCCCAACTTCCTTGCTACTCACCAGACAAAGAAAAAATCTTTAGAGGACCTTAAGTTTTATCTCGATCTAACAATTCTGAAAAAAAAGAAACAAATATTTGTACACACTATTTGCACAATTATACAAAGTTAGTCTTCGGAAGGGAGGTGGAGAAGAAAAATAATATAGCTATGACCACATCATGATTTGGATGTGAGCTTTGTCCTTATAGAACAGTCAATAATTTCAAATTAACTTCACAGTCACTCAGATAAAAGTGAAATATATCCTCAGCTATACATGCTTAAAGCAAATGTTCAGGCACTGCAAAGAATAGTTGGGTCTATGCTATCCTCTCACATGAAAACAAGTGCTTACTTGCTGCAGCATGAATGACTGACATCCATCCCTGACCACATATTCCATTACAGGACGCTTATTTTAATGTCACTCAACCAAACAAATGTAGGACAAGTCACTGAAGCTCTTTCCAGACCATCTTGATGTTACATTTTGCAGTGTAGTATGAGTTGCAATCTGCCAGACAGGGGCATCAGGTCTGCTATAGAATGGGGAGATAGTCTAAATTTTACTGTACTGCTTTATTTCCAGTCCCAGGAGGCAGAATAGGTCAGTCTAAATCAAGCCTGCACTACCAACTGCTATTAAGTCATTTGTGAGCTCTAAGCTCTCTCTGCACTGAGAAAGATAACTAGAAGAAGGGGGACAGTAGATGTATGTAGAAATACAAATTATTCCATGCACAAGCTTCTTAAAAATAGTGGGTTTTTTCCTGTTCATTCTCTCAGGATTTAGCAGCATCCCTATGAAAACTTTCTGACTTCTTGTGTGACACCTACTACATCCACTCCACCTAAATTCCTCCAATGAAGCAATGGCCAGGAGTAGCACTACAGATTTTCATCACAAGGAGAAATGTTAATGAAAATCTAATCATAAAGCAGTACAAAAGCCTCAAGAGTGTCATGCTATTTTCTTTAAAATCATCAGAGGATACGGGCCATAGAGGTGTAATGCTGACTGTGTCCCACTGAAATATCACCTTGTTTCTGGCAAGATAAAAAAATAAAGAAAACCAGAATAAAACATATTATCCTCCCCTCTCAAATTATTCACACTTCACCTATTCTAAACCAAAAGGAAAAAAAAAAAAAAAAAAAGTAAACAAGAAAGAACTTAATCCTGTATAACTTCATGGATCACAAATTCAAGCTAGAGGACCTCAGGAGATCCCTAGTCCAACTGCCCAGAGATAGCAAGGCCGGCTCAGAGGTCAGACTGATTACTTAGGGTTTGATGCAGTATGGTCTTGAAAAGACAGAGACTGAACTGTCTCTCCTACTCCTTGACTGTACTTAGGATGAAAATATCTTTATAGACAATCAAAATCTCTTGTATCAACTTCTGTTTATTATAGCTTTTCCCTGCCATGCAAAAAGAGCCTGCAAAGCACTGTTTGCATGCCTGCAAAGGGCCTGGCATCTGATACATTTTGCATGCAGTTCATGTGTAAAGGCAGTCATTGTATAAAATATAGTGAAGTTTTTGAAATACAGGCTGAAACTTTGACATTCTCAGCTTGTGGAAAGAGAGTAAAGTATCCGACCTTGCTTTTCCGTTAAGTTTTAAGAGACACTCCCTGACTTTTGTAGTGTCCCTGACCCAGCAAGGATACTTGGAAGGAATCAGCTAAAGCCCCCCAGAAAAGACAAACAGAGAAAAGCCAAATTTCTGAAGACAAATTTCCGGCTTAAATGTTTAACTTTTCTGAAATAAAAGCATTTACAAGCACTTTGGCTTGGGGTCAGAACTGCTATATAGGAACCTTTGAAGCTTTTTGATAACTCATACATTCTCTAGAGTATCCTTTTTGGTTTAAACACTGAGTTCTCTTCCAAGAGAAATAAAACCCAGCAACAATCCTACATGCATTTGGTGCAATCATTTGTTAGAACTTCTTCACATACACCCCTTTCTCAGCATAGCCCTTTAGGCTCTTCATAAATATTAATTTACAGAATATCCAAGAGGCTTAGATATTTTTTTGCTGTTGTTGAAAAGTGAAGACAGACAGAACACCTATTCTCAACTTCACAAACAAAATCTTCAGCAGAGCAAGAAACTAAACTTACAAGCCTTACTTGCTTAGGCAAACTCTAGTTCAACAGCTTTTCTTTCCACATCACTTACTACTCAGTTGGCACCATCTTTTGGAGAACTTAGATTAAAAGTTGACAAAGATACAGGATCAGGGAAGAGTGCTCAGCTGGGAGACCAGAGGCCATGCTCGCTGGAAAATGATTGGTTACAATACAATATGGACTTCAAGTACCTCCCCCAAAAAAATTTCAGACAAAAAGGAAATGTTCATCTGATCACCCCAGAATATGCAAGCCAGTTGTGGGGGTGGAGTTTGTTGTAGTTTGTTTGGGGTTTTTGCAGGTATTTTTGCACTTGAACAGGTGGTGTGAACTTGGAAAAATAGACATCAGCATTTAGAAAATTCAATAAAAATTATCATAATAAAAAAAATCTATGTTAAGTTTTTCTGCTGATAGAAACAAATTATAGACAATGTTATTTCAGAGGATTGCTTGTCTAATTTTAAAAAATTCTGTGCGTGGAATTTTGCTTCGGTTCCTGTTTAACTTTCAGAGAAAACAAAATGTTATAACCAGACATTGAAAAAAAAAAGATACTTGATAAAACAGTGATAGCTAAGTCCATTTACTATTTGACATAGTGTTTTGTTCACAAAATTTTTCCACACATTCACGTGAAAGTGAGATAGAACCATGTGTGCCAGTCTTTCACCCTCACAAAGGGATTCTAATTCTGAGGGCTCTTCTTAGAATTATACAGTTGATATTTTCATGCTTAGCAGATGAATTAGAGAGGGAAAATGCTTATCCTGATATAACTTACTTCCCTCCTCAGCTGGACAGGAAAGAGAAAACATAATGAAAAGCTTGTGAATCAAGATAAAGACAGGAAGGGATCACTCATCAGTTACACTCATGAGCAGAACAAACTCATCTTGGGGAAATTAGTTTCGTTTATTGCCAATCAAATTAGAATAGGATAATAAGAAATAAAACAAAAAAAAATCAAAACCCATTCTTCCTTTTCCTCCCTCTTCTCAGGCTTAACCTCATTGCTGATTTTCCTACCTTTTTTCTCCCAGTGTCACAGTAGGACATGGAGTGGGGGCTGTGGGCAGTTCAGCACATGCTCTCTCTGCCACTTCTTCTGCCTCAAGGGAAGGACTCCTCACACTCTTCCCCTGCTCCAGTGTGTAGATCCTCACCAGTGGGGTGAGTCCTCTATGAACATCTCAAATGTGAATCCTTCCCACGGGCTGTAGAATGGGTCCCTTCCATGGGGTGCAATCCTTCAGGAGCAGGCTGCTCCAGAGTGCGTCCCCTACAGGGTAACAAGTCTTTCCAGAAAACCTGCTTAAGTGTGGGCTTCTCACAGCCTCACAACCTCATTTAGGAATCCACCTGCTCTGTTTTGGGCTCCTCCAAGGGCTTCAGGTGGATCTCTGCTACACCATGGATCTCCCTGGCTGGAGAGGTACAGTCCTGGTCTTCACCACAGGTTCCATGCCTGAAGCACTTCCTCCACCTCCTTCTTCGCTAACCTGTTCCTCTCATATATTCTCATTCTTCTCTGCTGTTAGTATTCTGACAGTAAATAGGGTTTTTTTCCCACTACTATCTCTGATGGGCTCAGCCATGGCTAGTGTTTTCACTGTTGTTGTTCTTGGCTGATATCTGAGGGTAAACAAAATTCTTCAGTACTTCAGTGGGGAAATGCAACATTTTAAGTATGGGGATGTGCTTTAAAGTTTCTGAACTCTCCAAAAGTCCTATGTTGCTTCATTCTAGAGAATATCATCAGTGTAACTCCAGAAAGCAGTGTGCAAAATTGCAGAACACCAGCAGCAACTTTCAAGTAATTTTCAGACACGATTCTAATTGCTCTATAAGTATGTTAAACTAAAATAAAAACCTCAACATATACAACAACTTTCTCAAAGAACTTAACCTCCAGTAAAATAACTTCTCCTTGAACAAAAATCTCCATTAGGCGCCTCTCTGCTTTTATTATCCATTAGCAGACAAAAGGATCGTAAAAAGCCTTCACATAATGGCAAATCTCAAAGTTTTTACTTGGGTGTTTTAAGCAGTGTACTACCGACTTTCAGTCTTATAGTTTAATTTTCTCCCTTCCCTAACAGCTTTGCTATGCAGAGGAACACTTTTGTCAATGAGGGGAGGAAGAGTTGGTCTAAATATACACACACACACATTTACATGCCTTGTTATACACAGATAATATATATTGAAACAGACATATCTGCCCACAGTTTGGACAATCTAGCATAATGGTGAGTTACAATTATTCATACATGTATCTTGCAGATACAGAGACAGTTTCTTGTGCCTCTATTCTCATTTTATGCCTCTTTACAAACAGTATATTTTAAACAATCATATAAGCAAAAAATTAAGTTGCATTATTGCGAGACATGTAATTTCAGAGTTTATTAAAAGAACATTTCAGAAGATTCCCATCCCTGCAGGCAACAGCTGGCAATAGAAAAGGAGCAGCTGGTGGTTTTCAACAGCTGGTGACAACAACCATTGATGAGAGATACTACATTTTTTTTGATAAAAAAGAAAAACACTAATACTGCTTCTGAGCACTGAGACAACTACACTGCCAAAAGGAGTCAAAAAGGTTTGCTTGCCTTATAGATTCAGGACATGTCTACCACTGGTAACAAAGTAAGAACTGACAAAAAAAAACCCAACAAAACACCATAACAAAACAAAACAACAAAACAAACAAAGGAACTAATTTTAATACAAAACCTATACTAGCTTGGGTATCACAGAATGGTTGTGTTAACAGAGCATTTTGGCAGGTCGACCTCAGTAATAAATAGATACTCGGTTTTGTGGTAGGAAGATTTGAACTTCCCACACCTTGCCCTATTACATAAACTTCCTTAGAAAGGGTTTTCATGCATCTGCCAAGTCCTGATAAATTTGCGGGATAAGATTCCCTTACCAAAGGTCCCAAAGACCTGCAATCTCTTTTGAAGGGCCTCAGACTATGTGTTGCCATTTCCTCACCCTCTGAATGGGAGATCAGTAACGGGTAGTAGTCTGTGGGCCACACCAGGCTTGGAAGTTTCCTTGTGACATCCTTAACCCATGGAGGCAGCAGATTTTCCTACTGGTTGAGCCCATTTGGCCCAACTTCTTGCTTCACTATGGGTACCCTCCTCCTTGCTGGGGGATGAATAGAGGACCCCCTTGAATGGTTTTTGGTAGCTGCTCCTACTTTAGGGAGGTCCAAGCACAGTCCCACCAGTCTATCTCCCTCTCTGATTCTCTGATGCTTCTCAGCCTTTCTACTTCAGTTCATATCTCCACTAGGCTGAGCAGCTTGTCCACCTGGTCACATTTGATGTAACTTCCAGGACTGCTACAATCCACTGAGAGGCGTGGGCATTCCCTGTAGCTTGAAGCCTGAATGACTACATGGGTTTTGCATGTTTTCCATGTTTTTTTGTGAACTCTGGGTTGCTGCATCTTATTCGATGACCTTAGATAAGACCTCAGAGTGGACATCATATCTGAGCTCTCCTGGGGATCATAAGGACCAGCAACTGAGCTGGCTGTGTTTGCTGCAGTACCTCGCCCTGCCTGTGCAAATGGACTACCACTTGCACTCCCTGGAACCATTTGAATCTCCCTCAGATGCTCCTGGCAACAGCCCTCCTTTGCCTGACTGGCTGATGAGGTGTGCCAGGTCGTGAGGGGGCCCTGGGCTGCTGCTCCAGTTAACACTCAAATAACATTAACCCAAATTTCTAACACCACAAGGAGCATGGGAGAAAAATCCTGCCTCCTCAAAGTTTCCGTCCCCTTTGTAGCACATTTTTAATCCACAGAAAGTAATTTAGTCTATAATTAGCATTCTAAACCAGCCATCTTGTTAGTATTGGCCCATATGCTCTGCCTTTTAAGACCTAATCTGCCAGACGATTTTTTTTGTCCCAAAACAAACAAAGAAATTACACTTTTAATGGGTTAAAACAAGCAAAAGAAATAAAGGTTAACTACCAGTGTGTAAAAAAGCAAGCTATTACTACAGGCAAAATGCCATTCTTTTGGAGCATGGATCCAAGCCAAGTTGTGTCTCGTCAAGCTGAGCCAGATTGAGCCATGGTGGGACAGGCTGGGTGTCCTGGCTTTTGCTGCATGATGGGATAAAACTCTTCAACAGAGAGCTGGGCTGTTCTGTTCTTCCCAACAGAGATGGAAAATTCACTGTTAACCACTGAGTGCTGCAGTGATGCTCGTGCGATCCCAGTCTGAAGGCAAAAGGCTGCTGAGAGAGGAAACAGAGCTCCCCTGGCCTGTGGGAGTTCCAACACTGGTACAAGCAGCTATGGTCTCATTGCAGCCCACATCTTCCCTTCTCCACCCATTGTCTCTATCATTGTCCTTGTCCTCCACAGGAATATTCCAAGCACAACAGTTGCAATGTAATACAACTCCTAGAGCTGGAAACATCAGAAACAAATACTCCCTGAATATTGTTGTTCCCATGCCCTGCCCATGCACTGAGACACTGCTGCCATTCTGATTTCTCATGCTCCCAGGCATAAATAGATTTCAGCAGCACTCTTCTTGGCTTCCTGAAGGCTCACCTGAAGGCTCTCAGGAGTGTATGTTGAGTTGCTAATCACCCTCCACAGGACTCTCTAAGTCCTACCAGTAATCCTCTCTGCTGTACCCTGGCCACATGGTACTCCAGAATCTCATCAGGAGATTTAGTGGGAGACCAAAAGAAAGCTGCTCCATCATCTAAAACAAACCAAGAGCTTCAGCCTACATGGCTTTCCCAGTGTCAAATTTCAGCACAGGAGACTCTGGACTAGGGAGCCCCCTGGGCTGAATGGTGGAGGGGGTGGGACTCAGAATGTATATAACAATGCAATTTGGGAGGGAAGAGAAAAGGTCAGAGCATATTTAGAAATGTTATGTAATCTCTATGCTACATCCTGTATTTCCCTGATCTTCAGAAAAACACTGCAAGTGCACGGCAAACCTGCCCCCAGAGGTGATCCCACATTCACACACACACACCCTGCTGGGTTGGAGGCAGGATCCCAGGGGAAGCTCAGTCTCTCTTTCTGCAGCACAGATGAGGCTGCACATCAGCAAGACATGAGAGCACTACAATGAATTCCAGATGGGAGCTGATGAAGCAAAGAAACTCAGAAAGGCTGCAGATGGTTGTAGACATGGAGCAGAGGCACCTCAAGGTGCTGAGGGAGGCTCAGGCAAGGCACCACAAGGAATGGGACACTAAGGAGGTCTGCAAGCTTACTGTGAGCCAGTGGAAAGCTTGAAAATCATTCATACATTCATTTTAGGACTAAGGAGACTGCAGGTGGTGGCATTCATATGTGGGCAGCCCGCAGCACTCTGCCTGCAACAGAGCCTGGAGTGCTGGGATTATGCAGCCGAATGTCCTCATGAAGGATGCTAATACAAAAACTGGCAATCAGGCATTCCTGAGAGAGCCTTCCTGGAATGGGCAGCCATGGTTTTGCTGTCACGGACTCACTTGGTGATGTTCCAATACCCAGAGCAGCCAAGAATCCTCAGACCATGCCTTCCTACACCTACCTACTTCTTAGCCATCCTGGAAGATTGAAGATTAGGGTGATGGTACATGCTCTTCAGTTCAAAGTCTCCTGCATCCATCATGTCAGGGCTTGCTCCATGGTTCAGCAGGGGTTGGCTCCCTCCCCTGGTTCAATTGTAAATCACTTATTTCAGAAATATTTTCAGATAGCTTTCAGGACAGGACACAATCTTAACACTTGTTTCCCTCTAAATCATCTGGGAACAACTCATCAAACCAAACACAGACAATAAAAGTGATCTACTCAAAACTCACTTAGTTGGAAAGGATAACTCATGTGGATGGAAACAACAATGTTATTTTGCAGAAAGACTTAACCATTTGAAAATTCGTCTGCTCCAAATCAAACAAAAAAGGAAAAAATAAAGCAATTGCAATATTTTGCATATTTCTCCACACGATTCTACAAAAAGTTCCACTGCAAAATCTCAAAATTACTATATTCTACTGCCATAATATGATAGCTTCAAAGTAGTGTCATTGTGACAACACACATTTTAATGTATAATTACATCAAATAGTTATCATTGTGCAGACCACAGAGATAAATTATTAATATTGCCTTTACAATATTAGAAAAGATATATAAGTAAATATATTTCTCTGGGTGTTTCTATAAACATGTAATATATGAGCAGATATATATACATACATAAACAAATCTCTACATATGTTCACAAAACTCCATTAAAATACATTCATTTTAGAAACATGGCATTTTCTGATGAAAAGCTGTTTCAATGATTTTTGTTTTAAAGAAAGGAATCTGTTTTTATAACTTTGTGATTCAAATATACATCCCTCCCCCAACTGCCCCTCCAGTGTCCACTCAGCCTGCATCAATATTCATATCTCTCTCTAATCATAAGATGAGGTCCCTGAAGGCCTATAGTAGTTAGGTTCTCTTTATATGACCATTAAAATAGATAACTGGTTTTGCCATTAAGCGTCTCTCAGCCTTCTGTGCAGTTATGCAGAAGTGCTTATGGTCCAGTTCCTAACAGGGAATCCACTCTGACAGAGCCCTAGAGGAGCATTTGGGGTACTATCTTGCCAATAATGCTTAGAAGCAGAAAGTTAAGTGAACAAAGTCCTTCAGTGAAAGTTAATTTAGCTATAACCTTGAGTCAAAAACCTTACTGAAGAAGAACATTAGGAAGAAATCTTAGCTTAAATTAATTCAACCTGAAAGCTCAATAGAGACGTATTAACATTTGTTGCTAGACAAATCAAAGCAGGGAGGCTTTCGGTAGAAAGCAGCACTAATTGAGACAGAAAAAAGAGCTCCAGAAATTTCTCTCACCTACAAAACTTCCAAAACCTGCAGTGAAGCAAACAAAATGATATTTTATATCAACAAAGATCAACCAGAAAAAGCTCTTTTTTTAACAGAACTGTTTTCATAAAGACAATCCTCTATTATTTTTCTCTTTTTTCCATTTCTTCCTCTGCTTATCCCCATTTCTAGCAGTTTTTAATCTCACTCACTTTGCCCTCCTTTCTTTCTAATGTCGTGTTCCACCTGCACTGCAACTTTTCGTACTTTTCTTACGTTAATCAACTCAGTGATAACAAACTTTCTTATTGCAACCACGCAGACATAGAACAGCCATCTGAGGGCTATTATAAGCAGATATAGGACAAAAGGTAACAAGGTCTTCACACTCCTCTAATTAAAATGAAAAGTCATTTCTCTGAGATCTTTGATGTCTAAGATGCTCATGCTTATATTCAAACCTATTAATTTAAACTAGAGGAACATGGCTAAAGGCTGGAATGTTTTCCACTGGTGATCTATGAACCCATTCTGTCACTGTTTTTGGTAAAGCCTTAGTTCCTTTTACTTCAGGACCTCCTATTTAGCTACAGCTCTCTCAAAATTTAAATAAACCAAATTTTGAAGTTAAACTTTTGAGATTATACTATAAAAATAATTGCAAAGACAAGTAAATTCCAGTGCTACATCAGAATATTACTGATGTGTGCTTTTAAACATAATCAGTGTGTCAGCTATGAAGAAACCATTGTTATACACTATTCAGTCATGAACTGAAACAGTGATTTTATACAGATCCTAAATGGTTGTTTTGTGTAGTTTCTTTTGTTGCTGCTACAAGATTACAGTATAAGCAACGATTTTGGATCTTCACACTATTTCAAATGCTGCTTTTATGAACATTCATAAAACCTCTTTAGTACATATTAAAGAAGTTACCATCTAACATGAAATAGACTCCACCAAAAAAAAGTCTCCACCAAAGGAACAGCAAATAAATGAAGTTTGGCTTTCATTAAATTGCAAACAATTTACTAAATATATGATTCCCAAAGGGTATAACTTCTAGTACCCTCAAACCTGATCATTAAAACAGAACTATATAAACTAATGCAGTTAAGCCTACATATAAAGAACATCAGAGAAAAAAAATACAAAAATACATTATTAAATTGATGTGTATATAGATTTTTCTGAAGAAGTACAGGACAACAAAACCCATGACTACAGTTATTATAATCTCTAGCTAGTGAGATGACATTTTAAGTAATAATGACTTTTTCTAGTCTATCTTGAATATTGAAACAATTTTTTTTTTCTTTAAAATCTGAAGTCCATTTCATATACCTTGATCTTTTGGATTACATTACTAAAATGCTAGTTCTCATTAATTTAAAACTTATCTGCTTAATCCACCTTTTAAGAAGTCCTATCTTAATTTCCAGAGGCAACACTGCTTCAGCATAGTGCAGATGTATTCAGCAAAGACCAGAAAATATCATCAGCTAGTCCAGAACCCACAGGAGCAAAATTACATAATTTCATCACAGGAAAACAGAAAAATGTCACTTGGTTGTAAGGGCAGAAAGTTGCAAGAGGAAGATAGATTCTCCAAATCTGAGCCAAACACTGTTTGCTAACTAGAATTAACTCACTTCTGAAAGCATATTCCATCTTGTACTATGAAACACTACCCTCAGGGCGCGTGAACATAAGAAGGGAAAGAAACCTCAAGAGCCCAGTTTGTAAGGTGTCTAGAAGGATGTCTTAAAATCAGAGAAACTGTAAAGAATCACAAAGGCAAAGCCCTGGAGGTGTTTGAAACAGCTATTTCCTTAGGAGACATTTCTTCCCTCTAGTAGTCACTCTCATAGCAAAAATCATACACATTTTACTCACAGAGAAGTGTTGTTTTCTACTTTTGTAATAAGGGTTAAAAAGTCATCTTTGTTAAGAGGTGCTCCTAGATAATAACTCTGAGATGGGAATGACTACATTGTTTACATTGTTGTGTTAGCAGTACTGCAGTTTTTATAGGTACAGCTAAACTAAATACAAACTTGCAATTCAAGTACCATTTGCCTTGGTGTTTGACTTGGTGTAACAAAAGGGAAGGTTGTTCACATGCCTAAAAAGAGAATAAAACTTTAATGTATGAAAAGGATTTTGCTCCAGCTGAATGGCTTCTCCCAGAAGTGGGAGCCACCCAGCAATACAATCTGGAATAGTTAACTGGTGGATAAAAGCACATTATTCAAGGTTCCTGGAACAGCTTCAAAACCGATTTTCACTGTTCTGATTTCAACAGATCTGAAATCTAACTTTTGCTATTGCTGGTTCTGTAAAGCAAGTCTTGTTTGGAAAAATTTCATACACAATTATTAAATCTGGTAAGACAAGCAATGATTTTATTTTATAACATGAAATAAAAGTCTTATCTTTTTCAATAACTGGTGTCAAAGAGACAGAAAGTTTCTCTGAAAGGGAGTAGATACTAGGAAGACTGGAGCATCAGATCATTTGTATTAAAAAAAAAAAAGAAAAAAGCTTCTCTAGGCCAGAGATCTATCAAAACTAGTGAAGAAATAAATATAATTTCAGGAAGAGGTTCCTTTCCCCTCTCTCATAATCATTGAAGCTAATATTACTTCAGCACACTGAGAAGAATTTCTAGGCCATGATATGGCATACCCCAACAGAGATACAGCGATCATTATTGTTTCTTTTAAATAATAAAGTCTGATTTCAAAGTATTGCATATAAAGATTATATGCACACACACATACACACCCACACACAAAAAAAAAAAGGTAATGAGCCACTTTTTATGGGTGTTAAAAAACAAAATAAACACAAAATTGAGTGGGTGCCAGGAACTTGTTAGAGCATGGTGGTAATAACACCGAAGTTGTGTTAATCAATCCCTGTAAGAGCCATATGCTTAAGAGTTGAACTTGATGACCCCTGTGGATCCTTTCCAGCTCAGAATATTCTGCAAATCTGTGATTCCTCCACCGCAGCAACTGCCCTTCAGTGGGAAACAATCTCAGGCCAGGAAGCCTCTCCTGATCTTGTCCCATTGGTGTGGCTGCTCCTGTCCTCTTTCCAGCCAGCAAGAGGACTGCACACCCATTCCAAAATGACATGGCTAAACACAGTCAAAATACTGACACAGACAGCTACAAAGACAGTGTCTTTACTGAAACTTACTTAAAACACCAGCAATATGTACCCACAACAAAAACACCACCAAGCTTTTCTTTGTCTTTGACTGATTAGGGTTGAAGTCCATTTACAAAAAGAATACATGCTCTCACTCTGTTGTTTAACAAACATATCTTAATTCATATTATCTCTGTACTGGTTTTGGCCAGGATAGAGTTAATTTTTTTCATGATATCTTGTATATGGCTATGTTTTGAGTCTACTATTAAATAATTGTTGACAATGTATGGAAGTTTTGGTTATTCACTTATCAGTGAAAAGGCCTTTTCTGTTCTTCACATCCACCAGTGAGGGGATGCACAAGACTTTGGGAGGGGCACATCTGGGACAGCTGACCCTGGCTGACCAAATGGTCATTCCATAATGTGGCATCATGCTCAGCAATAAAAGCTGCAGGGAAGGAAGAGGGGACACAACATCCAGAGTTATGGCGTTTGTCTTCCCATAACTTCATGTTAATGGAGACCTGGTTCCCTGGAGATGGCTGAATATCTGCCTGCCAATTACATGTAGTTTTATAATGAAAACAAAATAAGGAATTCATGCACTATATCTCAGACCATGAGTTTTCCCAATTTTCTTCTCTGTCCCACTGCAGTGGTGTGAGCAAGCAGCTGTGTGGGGCTTAGCTGCTTACCAAGGTTAAACCAAAACAGTCATAAATATCAGCACTAGCTTCACAACCTCCTAAAACTCAGTTTAGAGGTTCTTGGTGCCTTATGCAGCCACTGCTTCAGACCTTGAATCTTCCCATATGCAGGTCTCCTTCTACTTGCCAGTGAGATCAATTTCACATCTGCTAGCACATTACATGTACTCACACAGAGAATTTCAAAGCCCTAGGGAAACATAAACCATCTGCCGTCGGTAGACCTACTGTCGCCATGGCCCAGAGCCATTTCTCCAGTGATAGACCTCTCAACCATTCATCCCCTCCAGCTGCTGGCATTTAGATCTTTGAGCACATGCGCAGAATATCTTATATGAAAAATAGTTAAAACTAGGATGATTAAGAAGATCGGATACACTGAAATGGACAGGTACTGGGTGCTTTGTCAGCAAAACTGGCCCCTTTTATCAAACTTCTTTTTCTCATGTTTGTACAACCACCACCACTCCACACTCTACCCTTAGCCTTCCATTTCTCTACCCTGGCCTCCTCCCAAACACCCAACCTGTCCCCAGCTGCTTTACTCCCTGTCAGTCCCAGTCTGGCTGACAATATGAAATACCATATTCAAATCTGGTATTTCAGACACTATTGCCTAGTTATCTTGGTCTTTCATAAAAATACTACTAAAGTTACCTGCCACTACTCTTGCAAGATAGCACTCCCACAAGGTCCCATAATACTCTTCTCCATCTCCTTAGAAAGGTCAGACATTCCCTACACGACTGATATGTCATAGCAGTACCTCTGCTTTCCTCGCACTGTGTTGTGGAACCTGTGTTACATCCCATAGTTCTCATTCTCCGTTCACTCACCCAACTCTCGTGGCCCTCCTTGTCTCAGCAGTATATACACACACACACACGTGCCTTGAACTCTCTGAGCTGCTTTCAATCAGCCTCTGAGAGAAGAGCTTTGAACACAGATACCCTACAAGATATCAAACAGGCTTTCCTTCATTCCTACAAGATCCTTCACCACTACTGAGGATCTAGGACTCTCCTAGCAACAGCTGCTCCCACTCTTGATGGATGTAAATTAGAGTGGATTGCTGCAGTGACTGCTGAGAGGTGGGAAATTTTTTCCTCCTTGAGCACTGGGAAGATTAAAAATGTTTCCTGCAGAGGAACAGTTGATAGGTAGGGTACTGCTCTTCTGGTCTAGGGAGTTCTCCTAAAAGTTGCTGCTCTGTTAGAGAATTAGCATTCTGATCCCAGCAACAACTCACAGAGGAAAAGCTTCATCCTTTTGGTTAGGTCATGCTCCAGTATGCTAACAACAGGCTGAAGCCTTGAGACAATTAATACGTTTGAAGATCCTTTTGTAGTGCTAAAACAGCATATGGAGACCTTAATGAAAGTTGCATTATTTTTTGATTAATATTGCTGCCAAAAGCACAAGTCTCTGTTCTGGCACCGAAAGAAAGCACCAGTGCATTTGTTTCCTGAAATTAAGTTTATTAAACAGGAAAAATAACAATTAAATGTGCCTTAATAGGAAAAGCAGGATGAAACTCAAGATCCAAAAAGACAGCAATGTCTAATTGCAAGGATTTAGAAAAAAGCTACTGAGTATGGCCTATATTATGATTTATAAAATATGACATCTGTTGTCTTGTCCAAAGGTAAATATCCATTAATATATTAATAAATTTTATCTCCATTAAAGCTCTGTGAGGTCACTCTATGCAGTATATTGAATTTATTAGTCTGGACTAGAGTTCAGCTGTGGTAAGTGCAGGATGGCCAAATGTCAGAATATCTATTGACTATACCCCTGAAATCTTAACATTAAACTGAAACCCACAAGAGGAACTCAATTTCAGTCCATCCAAATGAAATCATAGCTTACCTGCTTAAACTGCAGGAGCTCTGGAGGAACTAATCTGCCAGCAAGCAACATAAACTGAAGCAGATCATGCCTAGTTGCAAACAGGTCCATTATCCTAATATCTGCTGAGAATGTTTACAATTTTTAACCCATTCCCAGATGGATAGAGGTCTACAAATCAGAATGAATGATCTATGAATGATTTGTAGAATTCAAGGACTTACAAGACCAATGGATTTTTTGAAGGTTTTAGTAAAGGCAAGTTAGTAGCAGCCCAGAAAAGTTTCAGAATATCCAAAATGTTGTGAAGATCCTTGCAGAAGAAATAGCTTCCCATGGAGCAGTTACGATTTTATAGATGCACATATTTTCTGCAAGCAAAGCAATGAAAAGTACACACAGAAGTCTCCAGCTAGATGTTTTTACAGAGCTTCTCTTGTAAAAGCTGTTCTAAAAGCCATTAAGTGTGAAATAGGGATGAGATACAGACATACATGATAGTGATACACATATTTGGAACATGAATGAGGAAAAAAATTAACTTATGACCAAATTATTCTGGGACTTTCAATCTGAACTTGTTTAGCAAAGATCAGCTGAAAGAGTTTTAATATAACTGAAGTTATAAAACCTAGAACCAAATAATTAAAATGAAAATTCCAAAGTAACCTGTACTACAACAGTAGCAGACACTGCTATTAACCAGTTTTCCCTGTGATTCAGAAATAATTTTAATTTCTTTTTTAGTGACATTTACTCTTAAATGTGGCATTCTATGCTTGCATCTTACTAGATTTATTTCAGCCATATACATTAAAAATGAATCAATTAAATAGAGTCAAGTTATCAATTAAACAATTTTTCACTCTAAATGTTCTTCTGTGAACTGAAAGAACTTCCACTTTCCCAGTGAAGATTTTTATATTTTCTTAAGCATGTGTTACCTCTTAAAGTCAGCCAGACTTCTTGATGTCAGGAAAGGGAGGATGGCTGCACTTTCAAATACTGAGAATAAAAATCAGTTGGAGAAGTGAGTTGGACTTGCTAGTTTTTTTTTCCAGATTTAAAACAGGTAACACACCAGTGAAGGTTAGTCATTATTAACATTAGTAATGAAGTCACAGTGGTAGACATGATTTGAAAAGAAGTTCTGTTTTGAAAAGAAGTTCTGTTTTGAAAACATATCCTTGCAGCTTATCTTACTAGCACCGTAACAAAAAATACCAAGGCAAATTCAACGGAGACTATAAATTCCTGCAGAATGGTGTTCTGCCAGATTCTTGTTTTCTTTTTGCCAGAATGACTCAGGTTGCATAAGACCATTCCTTTCCTTTGGAATCCTCCTTCAGATTGTTCACAATTCCACATCTTCTTGGATGATTTAGTGCTGATGCAGCGTTTCACAATATATTTCTTCACCCATACAAAAGATTACCTTTCTGACAATGTTCTTCTTTGCACCTACATAGATGTTTTCGTATCACAAGAAGAAATAATAATTTTATTCAGTTTTCACTAGGAATTAATAGATGCAGATCCCTCTGCATTTGCCCTATTACTGAAAAATGTTTCATGAATTTCAGATCATCCCTCTTGACTTTTTGCACATGGAAAATGTTTTGGCAATGGTGCCCATCATACTTGCCAATTTATTAAACAGCTTACTCTGACATTAGAGAAAATGTCAATTTTCTTCATGAGAATGCCTACAAAAATGTGCAATATTTAACATTTTGTTTCCTACTACTTGAGAAATTAAAACCAATTTTTCCTACAGGTCAGTGCTGCATATTTTTTGTTTGTTTTTTTGTTTGCTTGAGCTTCTTTGGGTCTGCTTTGTTGTTGTTGATGTTGTTTTGTTTTGTTTTTTGTTTTTGGTGGGGGGTTTTTTTGGTTGTTTTTTTCGGTTTTTTTAATTGTTTGTTTGATTGTTTTTCCCCTCTGGATCATGCCCTACACTGAAGAACGTAAACTTTGAGAGGATTTTAAATTAGTGACATAGAATGAGATTTAAAGGACACATCCTTGTTTTTATCTTAAATTCAGCTGCCTGAATTCTTTTGCAAGTAGTGTAAATTCCTCCAGGTTTGGTGGTGCCACTAGCAAAAGGGGGACAACATGTTACTCTGAACATGGTTTTAGTTAATGTCCCTTTTAAAAAAATCAGCTTTTTTAAGGAAAAGCAGATTAAACCTACATAGTGTTGTATGTATAGGCAGATAAAGACAGGATGCCAAAGAGATAAATACTATAACATACATCTTTCCTGCAAGCAATCTAAACTACACAGAGTTTCAAACCTGACATCTTTGTTCAAATAGAAAGAGGAACATGTTGTATATTTTATTGAATTACTGCTCTTACAAGCCTAAATTCTCAATTTTGATCAAAAATTCTAGCCAATGAAAATTCAGCAAGGTAAAAATGATGCACTTGAATTCTAAGTAGAATTAAGTTCCTGACTCTCTGTCTGGTCTTAAGGTCACTCAGTCAAGCATCAAGTCCTCAGCTGCAGGAGGACAGCATCTTCATCTTCCCCAGCTACAGGCTACCACAGACACAGGCAACAAAAGGCAACAGAGGCAGCTCATCACATCAGGAATTGTGAGGGTGATATGGTAAAACCCCCTGACACTTAGTTGCTCATTATGCAGGCAAACTATTCTCATTTACACCTGACAACCCATAGCTAGCAATATAGGAAAAAGAACAAGCAAGGTTTGAGGCTAATGCTATCTGGAAATGTGGCCTTTGTCCTGTCAAGGGTCTGCACACTGCAACACTGCCCTCCGAGCATGTTTGTTATCACCAATCTGATCTCATTCATATGACACAAAGTTACCGCCTTGCAGAGAGGCTGCACATTTTATACTCCTTTTTCAGAAAATGTGAAGACCCTGTAGATCTCTCATAGTCCAAATGTTGCTTTAAAAATAAATAATCAGTAATGCTAAGATTTCTGTGAGGGTTTTGGGGGGTGTGGAGAAAAACTTGGTATCAGACAAGTAATGCTGGTGTTTGTATGTTTCAGGGTTCTAATATATGCACGGGGACTTACACAGGGAGAAGCACGAAGCTGTTTAAGTCTCAGCTGACAGAATTATATTAGAAAGTGTTAAAATATTAGAATACTTTAAACAGGTTAAATTAAAAGTTGTCCCATGAAAATTATATCTCAGTGGTATCACTAGAACATAGTATAAGCCAGCCTCAGGTAACTTTTTATTTTGCTAAATATGTTCAGTGGTTCCTTTTTGTTTGTTTGTTTGTTGTGTTTTTTCTCCAGAATGTGTCTCATAGTGAACAGCATAGCTATTATTAAAATTTTTAGGTTTCTCTACCTCCTGTTTTCTCTCTTTGTAAGAGCACTAGCAATTTTCATCTGAATATACTATCAAATATTAGGGAAATACCTGGAGCAAGGGCACATATAATCCCTCTGCATAAAGTACTCAGGTTACACTTACTTGATATTGTTTAGGTCTCTTCTTCCCGTACCCAGATAACTAAATCATCTAACCCTGCCTAGTTTCACAATTTTTATTTTCCTTCAAGACAAAGACATCTTATTACACTTTAAAAAGAAAAGTAGCTAACACCCCCAAACCTACTCTAGCTCTTACTTAAAAAAAAAAAAAA
>VYXD01014540.1:1442961-1478137 GCA_013397195.1 Hylia prasina
TTTTTTGTGAACATTATTAACCTGACTATGGTTTTCCTCTACAGATCAGGGTGGATGCTTCGAGTTGATATTCTCTACATACATATATATGTACCTGTTCTTAGAAACCAGATTAATCCAGTAGTTAGCCCCAGGTCCTCTGGTCTCCCTACTTATTAGTACCTGTCTGTAGAAGTCCCTGGGTTTTGCAGACACACTCTTCTTGTTGGTACTCAGATGCCCTCTTGTTCTGTACAAACCTCCCTCACTCCTCAGTAGTTGTCCCAGACCTTTGTTTTTCTCAAAAAATGACTGTCAGGTTGTCTGCCCCAGAAGGTGAAAGAAACATCTGGCTAACCAAATATCTGACTGTCAGATTGATGGTGTCTCCACTGTCTGGAACCCAAAACTACTCTCTCTTATAACTTGTTGCCAGACCTCTTATCTCATGAAGCAGCTAATTTCGCTTGAGATTATCTGGTGAAGTACACACTGTAATACTGAAATTTACCAGGGAAACATTCCTGGTCCTTCCAGTTATGGGCATTTAGACCTCAACACATAAACACCAGACAGGACTCTACTGAGGAAAAAAGAAATAGCATTTAGCATGCAGAAATGAAAGATTCTGGTGATCAGACCCAGTGTTTAGCCAAACCTATTGACCAGAAATCTCTTTATACTGAAGTCCTTTCTCTGACTCTGCTTCGCCCTGCCTGCTTGTCTCTCCATTTGCATGTGCTTGTTCCCCCAATTCACCCCTATTCCTCCCTTTCTCCACCTTTGGTCCTTTTCTAAATATCTCATTACACCTTTGACAGGGCCACTATCCCCTTAAAATGTTCCACAAAATTTATCAGACAAGCCCAAAATGGCCCTCCTTCTGCATTCCACCATGAGTCCCATATTCTTTTAGGCAATTAAATACCCTTCAATCTTCAAGGCACTTGCATTCATTCAGATACAATATCTCTCCACTTACTGTTTATTTGCATTTTTTGTGATTAGTCTGTAATTCTATTACCTATTAATTATTAATTTTTATCCTCCTAGAAATCAAGTTGATTAAACGGTGTCTTTTTCTTAAGACTGACAGCAACTCAGTTTATATTTCATTCTCTTTCCCTCTTCACATTCATATCCCATTGACTCTTAATACCAAATGTCCCATTTGACTTATAATTTGAAAACATTCAATATTAAATCTCTTTTAAACCTAAATGATTTTAATCTGCAAATCAAGACCATAGGTTGTTTTTATATCTCCTCCTAAGTGAGACTTTGAAGGTCTAATGTCAGCTGGATTGATCCATAAATATTGACAATAAAGTAATGAGAATCTTAGCCAGAACTCCTAAAGGAGCCTAACTTCCTTGATTTTTGAGTTCTTTAGAAGTCCTAAAATGAAATTAATTCCATAACAATTCAGAAACCTTTCAACAACACTATATTGAACACAAGTAGACTTTTCAATCTTTGAAAGTTTGGTCTTTGAAAGCAATGCAAATACTACCAACAAATTCTGTGATATTTTTATAAAATAGATATATGAATGCTAGCTTAAGAATTGAATTAAATACATTGTTTTTCCAAGAAAAGCAATCTACAGATTCCTTTTGCATGTTTGTATCTCTTGTGACCTGAAAAGCATCTGGATGCTATAGGCTGGCAACAGATTCTTTCAACTGTAATAGAAAGTCTTATGAAGAGTAAAAACCACAAATTACAATCATAAGAAGTTGTCTCATGATCCAAAGATGTCTGTACCTAAGATTGTTTTGAGGCATCTAACTTCCTCCCCCTCCAAAAAAGTCAACATTTCTTCAAGAGGTATTTCCCATTAACAATGGTATTTTATCCCTACAGGGATCCTACCCCACAAATATTATCAGGTTTTGTCTACCTATTGCCTTAGAAATACACAATCCTTTTCATAGGAGATTTCATATCCTACAAAACTATGTCTGCTTTCATTGCCCAGCTCTCTATTTTAATGCACACACTTCATTACTTCTCTGGTCTTGACAAGCTTGCAAATTAAACTATGGGCTGTCCTTTTATTATGTATATATGAAGCCAAAATTATAATACAACTGGGTTTCATTTTGACAAAATATATTTGACTTCTTTATATTATGAGAATGAGGAAACTTTTTATTCTTTCTGCATCCAGGCTTTCATATTCACGCATTCTTGCAGCTGGTCCTGCTCATGTTCCTAAGGTGATCACTTCTCATTAACAATTTCCCTTTCTAACCCATTTCTTCAGTGATTCTTCAACCCTTAGGCTATTTAAAAACAGACAAAATCCAAAACATATACACGCACCCAAATGCTGTAATATGAGAATTCAAGCCCTCTTCCTCCTCTGCCTAAAGCTAAAGGAGGGGCAGATCAGGGGCATGAAACCATCAATGCAGTTTTGGGACCATTCTTGGCTTCTCTTTCTCCTTCAGAAGCAGGAAAGAATATATATATATTTTTACTTTAATATAGAGGAAGATTAGCTGCCCATTAGAGACATCTTTTATATCTCATTTGACAGTATATTTTTCTAGTGATATTTATATATATTCCGGGATAATTCATCATTCAGATATCAGCATGATTAAGATTACTCCAAGATGTGTTTGCATGAAGTAGAAATTGAAAATTCCTGGGGTCTTTTGTCTGTTTAGAACATTAAGAGAAATCATGTTTACATCACATAGTTTTTCTGAAGTTACAAATATAATACGTGAAGAAACAGGTATTTTTTAGCATTCAAGCTGAAAAGTTTTCCTTTCATTCCTAGGAAACACAAAGGCTTTCCAGCAGACCTAACTGAACCTTTTCCCATATCAGTTATGACTGGCATAGTGGAATCTAATGTGGGATCTAATCCTTTTTATTTTCCTGTGAAAATAATTCCCACATTCCAATCAGCCATCATGTCACCAGCTATAGCATGCCTAGGTAATATAGCCCTTCATTAAGCCACACCACCTCCCTGGAATAACCATTGTTTTCAAGAAAAAAAAAAACAAAAACAGACAAACAAACAAACAAACAAACAAAACCTAGTTTTAATACAAGTTTTTAATATCATGACTGTAATGCTTTCATATTTTCCAGAAAATGTGCAAGCTAGTTACATTTCCTGGAAGACCATTCTGTCCCCTTTTCTTCACCCTCCTGCTGTCATTCATGGTTCCTGGATCTCAATTCTCTATCAAGAGAAGCCTCTATCTCAAAAACTGAAGCAAATTATTCAAAAATTACATAGATATTCTGTCTATTTTAATATTTGATTTTCACAAAGTTTGTAACTCAAAATCATGGTTGTATGTAAGAGATTTGAAAGTCACCATTAAAAACTTAAGATCAAAGTGCAGATCTTGTAGGAAGGACTGAATTGTCAAATCTGTTTTGACCCGGTGATAAAATCATAGCATGTAATAGGCACATTTATAAGATAAGCAAAAAGAATTCCTATGGTTTGACTGCTCTTCCCCTACAATGGGGAAGCTGTTTAAGATAAGGCTTAAGTACGTCATTCCTGTTACTTTCAGTAAATGTCACAACAACTGGTCATATTACTGACCATGAGTGACAAGCCATAGGCTAATAGATAGCATAATGAAAATGTTCAAAATCAAGACAGTATTCTCTATAAGAAAACTTGTACAAAACTTCTTGGAATAACAGAAAAAGATGGAAATATATAATTTTGGGGAAGAAAAGTAAAAAAACTTATTTGTTAAATCTACCTCATATGTGCTACACTCTCAAACATATTCATATTCATATACTTTATAGCATATTAACTGTATTTCTCACCTGAAGAATAAATTCACTAATATCCAAATAATTTTTATTTGTAAAATTATGATCACATAATCTTAGACATATTTTATTAGAATTTCAGACTGTAAAAAACTTTAAATCAAAATAATCAAACCCCTTAAATGATGTATCAAAATTTCCTTTCCTATCATTAAAGATAACCTAAAATCATTATGACTTCTGGGAACTGGACTCCACTCCAAGAAAATAAGATATAATACCAATTTTTTACTACTAAAAGCACATTTTTTCCTACTTCCTGAATACCCCAAAATTACTTCCAGCCCTACACATAACACAGAAGCCTACTTCCTTCTAACTTTCATTGAAATGATTTCTTAAAACAAGAAGTATAATTAAAGAAAATATTGTTATAGAACATACAGCATTTTAAGACTATTTTGTGAAATATGTAGTCCATAGCATATGTATCTAAGCTGTATAATGGACTTCTTGAAAGTGAGGTCTACATACACCTAGCCCATAAAAATCTAAGACATTTCTTACTATTAATTTAATACCTATTCCTCAAAGACCAGTTATTATCTATCTGCACACTAATGAGTATCAGGTGTTTTAGGTATCACTTTTGTGATCACTTTTGTGACTGACTGCAAGATGATCTGCAGCTTCTAGGGTAGAGTATGTAGTCCATATGTGTGTTATAAGGCAGAGAGGTGTTCAGCCATACCCAGGATGACAGGTCTCCATCACACATCACAGTATGTGATGTTTGTTTCTGATGTTTGTCTTCCCAAACAAACATTGTGATGCTTGTTTGGGAAGACAAACATCACAAACTCTGAATGTGTCTCCCCCACTTTCTTCTTCTCCCACTGTATATGCTGTACACAATGCCATATGGAATGGAATATCCTTTTGGTTAGTTGGGGTTAGTTGTCCTGTCTCCCCTCCTGAGTTGCCAGGTACTCCCAGCCTCCTCACTGGTGGGGCAGTGTGAGGAGAAGAAAAGGCCTTAACTCTGTGTAAGCACTACCCAACAGTAGTAAAAACATCCCTGTGCTATGAACAGTGTTCAGCACAAATCCAGAACCTGACTCCATACTAGCCACTACAAAGAACGTTATCCATGTCAAAACCTGCACAACTCTATAAGAAAATGCTGAAAAATGCCAGGAATTTATTTCTGTCTACGCAAAGAATCAATATTCTGAGCACTAGATTCATCCTTCATCTCCTTGGGACAGCAGGACTCATAATGACGGCTCCTGTCTCATATAAGTCAGTCCTGCCACTCACTTCCCATTTGTAAGTCTGTGGATTTCAAGTGCCTATCTATTGATAATTCTTCCTCACAATATATTTAAGTGAACAACGGGGAAGCCTGGCTGGTTCTTGCAGCATGCTTGCAGAAATGATCTTATTCATCTAGAGGGGATATGGTTCAGCTCACAGGCATAGCGTAGCATAAGAACATCCTTCTGGTGCTACAACAGCATTCTTACATTCGTATAAAGCTGGTAGGAGGAATGTTGTGCAGCTGGACTACAAATCAGTGTGTGGAGATCATCAGAGTAGTTCTGTATAGCTGGATACATGGATATTTTTTGATTAAAAATTTTGAGACAAATCCCAGTCCCAAACACAGAGTAAAATTTCAGAACATAGTATAGTTGTTCTTCATTTCCTCTGATAGGATAAAAAAGGGTGACTAACAAATGCAGTTCTTGAAATACTTACTTTGAGATCTTATTTTCTGATTTTACTCACTTTACAGAAGCAGTCAGTTCTAAGTCAGCTCAGAAAAACCTGAGCAAGATTCAGTTACTGCAAAATGAGGATCATAGAGTCACAGAATGTTAAGGGGTTGACACAGACCTTAAAGATCATCTAGTCCCAGCCCTCCCTGTCTGGGCTGTGAGCACACACTGCTGGTTCAAGATCAAGCAGAACCCCCAACTTTCTCTGTAGGATGGTTCTCAATTATTTCTCTGACCAAACTGTAGGTGTGCCTGGTAGGGATGTCCCAGGTGTAGGACCCTGAGCTTTGCTTTGTTGAACTTCACAAGGTTTCATGAGCCTGTCCAGGTCCCTCTGGATGGTGTTCCTTCCCTCCAGCATGTTGACTGCCCCACAGAATTTGATGTTGTCAGTGAACTTGCTGAGGGTGCCCTGGATCTTACTGTCTGTGTCACTGGCAAGAGGCTGAACAGTATTGGCCCCACTACCAACCTCCAGGGACATATTTTTTTACTGGAAGGAATGTTTGAATATTCTAGTCCTTTCCATTAAAAGTTTCATTTTAAAGACTTTCTACTTGCTTTCCTTTTATCGCCTCTTAAGCTATCCTCTTAGGATCAGAGCTAAAATTCCTGAAGCTGATTCCTAAATATAGGAAACCAAGTCTTTACTTCAGCTGCTAAAGAACCAGACATTTCCCTAATGCAGAGAATCCAAAGCTCAATAGGCAGAGAAGTTCAGTCCAGTTATTCTGCAATAGATTGAAGGGCCTCTTATTTAAAGGGAAATATTAAAATACAGATGGCTAAGCAGCATCAGGTCTGAAATTCCAGTTCTTTTATCTAACATCAAACAGAAATCTGGGCCAATACAAATCATAAAAACTGGCCCTTCATATTCATTAGGCCTGAAATTACCTTTTAATCCAAACTTCTAGGGCAAACTGTACATTTACCAAAGTGGCTGAAAATAAGCTACACATTTCATACTGTTATACAAGCTGCAATAAAGTGAAAGGTTCCAAAAAAGAATAGCCATTACATTTTACGAGTCTTGAACTGAAGTAACAATCGCTGAAATATCAAAGATATCATCTTGACTGCACTACTGGCATATAAACAGTGTACCCTAAGAACTTCAACTCTCTTTAGAAGCTATTTTCATATAGTAGTTCAGAGAATTCTCCAATCATATGAAAGAGGCCATTCAGTTCCTTAAGGGGAACAGTAGGAAGAATGAGAAGTGGAGAGAATAAAGTCTCTGAGGGAGGGTTACAAGAAGAAATTAGATTTTTAATGAGCTTATTTTCAATAAAATGTGTGAAACAAATTGATTCTCTTAATTAGAATATGTACATATTTGGAAAAAAGAAATGGTTTTAAGTCAGAATACAGAACAAAGTGCAACCTTGCACTCAAGCCTGCCTTCTAATCAAATTTTCTGTTTGAAGGAGGCTTAGCACTTGCCCAGAGAGTGGATCTTCAGCCTTTCAGAGACTGCTGGAACTCATCTAGACCTTGAGTTACTGCTCTTTGTTGCCCATTGTTATAACCACCTAAGAATGAAGAGCACTGCTCAGGGACAATGAAATCAAGCTTGATTACATGTCTCTGAGGACTCAAGTGAAGAGGACAGGGACCTGTGTGAGATTCCCAATCAATTCAAGGAGAAAGGATACAGGAGGAAGAGATATATCCTGTCAGTGAACCCATTGCACTCAAGCTGCCAAAGCGCTTTGGCTCCTACAAAACCATAATCATCTTCAAAGAGCAGACTGCTGCCAAGGAACCTGTGGTACCTGACAAAAATGGAAAGATGAGATAGTTTTTACGAATGGAGATGTGAGATAGATAGGTACATGATTTTCGGGAAAAGGGAAGAAAAATTACTTAATTCTACATAAAGGAACAAAAAGAATACATGGAGCTCTGCTATAGAATGATAATCTGAAATAGGATCTGTAAAAGGTCAAAGAGATGTATGAAGGAATGACTGTGGCAGCTACCAAAAAGTAGAAAAAACAGACTGAACATTATTCAAGATATACGAAGCATCATCCAGACAGATTGAAGATATTCCAGTCATAAATCTTCATTTTCATAGAAGAATGATATCTACTGAAAAACCAACACTCTGAAACACACTTAATCCAAAAAGTTTTAAAGGTGTGTTGGGTTATTTTTTCCCCAAAAGTTAGGGGATAGATCAGCCAGGAAGGTGTTCTACTACATAGCAAGAACTGGTTAGGGATATGATAGTCACTGACAATCTATGCTGCTGTCACCTGTAGATGGAAGAATTAAAGATCTTGAGGTAAGACAGGGAAGCAAGCAGCAGAAGAACAAACAGGGAAGCAAGCAGCAGGAGAACATTCAGACTTCAGAACTGTTTTCAGTCTATTCAGTGAACTGCTGGCAGGATTTCATAAGTTGCATAGAAGATAGAGGAGCTCATGAAGCCTGACTGATCTGCAGGGGCAGCTTTCTGAAAGCACAAAGATTACCAAAAAAGAGAGTCAAGTCTTGAATCAAATGATTTAAGTGCAAGAAAATGAGCAGTTGTAGCAGAAAGTCTCCAGACAGGTTAAAGAACTCCAACCAAGCTCAAATGCAAGAAGAGAGGCTCAGAGAAGTGCAGGTAAACATATATTTATTAGAGAGAAGAGCTCAAAGAGCATTTGAAAGCCCAATGCTTCACTGGAGTGAAAACTGGAAGGATAAGTGACAGCCAATGGGAAGGTGCTGGTGTACACTGAAGCAAAAGGAAAGCCAAGAAAAGCTTTAGCTGAGTAGTCAGCGCAGTGGGTATTCTAGTAATGAAGCAAAGACTGCTGTATTTGACCTCTCTTCTCCCTGCAGGTTTCCAGAGGCAAGTTGGTGTCCTAAGTCCATATGCTTGGCAACAGAGCTTGGAGAGGAAAAACGTTTAGTCAGGGGCTGCTTGAATAAGATGAACATGTACAGGTTCAGAGTTCCTAACCAAATATTCATCACTGCATAGTAACCTGGATAAGTCATCACAAAGATGTTTCACCTGCTTGGAAAGACAGCAGTGAATAGAAGAAGTTCTCAGAATTACAAAAATCAACTAGAAAAATATTAATTTTATGTCCCAAAGTGGGCATAGAGAAGGATGTGGGAAACTGAAGTCTGCCAGTCCTCCATTCTCAAGATCACAGATGCCTTAGAAAAGCAATTTCTAGGCTAGTGAAAGGCATGGAATCAGCCTGAACAGATTTACCAAGCACAAAGCCTGTACCTGACTATTTTATCACTTTGTGTGACACAAATTGAATTCAGCAGTACAACCACAAAGTAATTAAAATTAGATAATTAATATCTCAAATAAGTAGAACCAAAATAAACACTTACATAATTGTGCTAATTTCCAAATTATCTTTGACAAAAAATTCCTCAATTTTCTTATTTCCAACTCAGATACCATCTTCTTGCTTAAATCCCCAATATTGTTTTAGTTTGCCATAATTTATACGTTTTCACAGTAGAGTTAGGACAGGTGTCTCACAATAACCAAAATGCTAATGTTTACATACAAACCATTCACACACTGGACATTTTCTCCCTCAAAAATAAATGCTAGGATAACAAGAGCTAGTACTAGAAAACCTACTTAGCATTAGGATGTAATTTCTATTTACTCAGTACTTTCAGATATATGGTCTACAGCTTTGCTCATTTTCAAGGACTAGTCAATTTGTAAACAATGCTTTTTCAAATCTGGCTCAGTTTCTACCCATAGTTTGTATTGAATTACAGGTGCTACTAAGGCTCCACAATCAAGATGAGTATGTGCCAGTTTGCATAACATTCTAGAGGAAATGTTACCCAGTGTTCTCACCCAAATGATTTTCAGCACTTGAAATTTTCAGGCTTTTCTTCTGCTTCAGCTGCTGTCACTTTCACTTCCATTGTCCTGTCTCCTTTCTTTAAGTTTGATTTTATCACCAGTCTTAAAGCCAAAAAAGTTATTCTCAACGCAAAACAATGAACTTCATTCTAGACAAATGTTTCGCCTCCTTACTTTGCTTTGACCGTATGGCAAGGGACAGTTAAAAGCAAGTAAAGTTCCAGAGTAAAGAGACCTCTCAAAGGAGGTTTTATTACTATCTTTTATCATTTTGTTTCTGCACATTTATAAGACAGGTTTTCATGTCCTAAAATTCACACAGCATGAAAAGGCAAAGAAGATCCAGAAAATTCTTTTGTGGATTTTCCAAAAGTTTCTGCAGCATGAGTTTTTCTACAAGTGGTCCCTCATTTCTCCATAACAGAACACACTTATAGGCAGGTGTTGCAGGCAGAATGCTCTCAAACATTGCTTTGGTTAATTTACCAGCAACTCACACAAGCTTTTGGCCAGAGGTTGAGCACAGGAGCAGAAACTCCAGGGCATAGTTTTCAGTTTTGCCATCAGTCTAATTATAATTACTTTAGTTTTCTTCTATTACATCCATGACAAAATGGAAAGGGAGAGGAATGACACTGGGAGTCAACCCAGACAATCATACTTCAGGCGTAAAATGGTCAAAAGGCAATCCATACATTTTGAGTGCTTTCCCAGGCAATGAAATGATTAGAAGGAAAGTATTCTGACCAGTAAGAGAACCAGTTTTGTTAATAATTTTCAATGTAAAAACCAGCAGAATCTGACTTAATTATTTTCCAACTCAGAAAGTAGTGTTTATGCCTGAAAAGAGGTATTGCCAGAGATGCAAATAGCTCTCTGAAGTTCATCTGAAAAACATTAAAACTGCTTGAAATTCTTATTTATATACACAGCTGTGATGCAATTACAATGGTTATGCAAAATACAGTAAAAAAATTAGAGTTATAGCAAAAAACTTCTACTGGAGTAAATACTCCATCTGTGCAGGACTTCCAAGCTGTCATTCATATGAAAAATATTTTTCCAGACCTCCACTGTTGATCAGAAGTGAGACACAATTTCTGAGAAAGCAGAGGTTTTGAGAGGTAGCATGGTAACTGGATTTTTCCTTTAAAGAAAAATATGCATGGACCACCTCTGTGGTATTGATTTAACATTTTTCATTTATGACTAAGTCTTACCCTATGTTCCTTTCTTCTATTTTTGTCGATTTGCATTTGACTACAGAGAGGTTTTAATTTTATTTCTCTAATTGAATAGCATTGATCCGTACACCTGTGACAGAGACTTAGCCCTCTTTGTAAAAAATTTCATTGCAAAAATTTAAGTGTGCTGTCTTCTTCTATGCCACTTAAATGAATATCTGATAAAAATTATCTAAATCTTTGGTCAGTTAAGATACCTTTCTTTTTCTCTTTTTGTTTTGTTTTATTTTGTAGAATCACAGAATTTCCTGAGTAGGGAGAGATCTACAAGTATCATCAAGTCCAGCTCCTGGTCCTGCACAGGAAAGCCCCTTACTCCTTGTGTCTGAGGTCATTGTCCAAATACTTACTGAACTCTGTTAGTGTTGTGACCACTTCCCTGGGGAGTTTGTTCCTATAATTAGAAAATCTTGCCTTTTCCATGATGTTCCAGTGACTCCTGTGGGTATCACTGCATGATTCCCATCCATGAAGCATATAATTTTGGAAGTTGCCAAGTCACATTGCGCTCCTGGGGGCAATGATTCTGAATTGCTGGGGATCCTGCAAACACCCTCTAGGTGATGAACCTATTCCTTAACCCCAATGTAAATCACCTCTTACACAGCTTCATGCCATTGCCTAGGGTTGTATCACTGGTCACCACAGAGAAGAGATCAGTGTCTTCTCCTCCTCTTCCCCCCATAAGGTAGCTGTAGACTGCAATGGGATCTCCCCTCAGTCTCCTCTTCTCCAGGATGAACAGACCAAATGACCTCAGCCACTCTTCATATGACTTCTCTCTCCTCAAGGGCCTTCATCATCATTTTAGCTATCTTCTGCATGCTTTCTAATAGTTTTATATCCTTCTTTACGCAGCACTTGAGGTGAGGCTTGCCCCAGTGCAGAGCAGAGAGAGACAATTCCCTCCCTTGCCCAGCTGGTGATGCCCCCCAGGACAGGGTTGCTCCTTCTGACTGCCAGGACACTGCAGGCTCAGGTTCAACTTGCCATTGACCAAGACCCTCAGTTGTCTTTCTGCAATGCTGCTCCCCAGCCTCTCATTCTCCAGTCTGTGTGGACATCCAGGGATGACCCGTCCCAGCTGCAGAATCTGGCGCTTGTTTTTATTAAACTTCATATGGTTGGTGATTGCCCAGCCTTCTAATTTGTTGAGGTCTCAACTGCCTTTGAGGGAGTCAACAGCTCCTTCCAATTTAAGTGCAGGGCTGAGGGTGAAGCCCTGTGGAATCCCACTAATGACAGGTTGTCAGTATGATGTCACCTCGTTCATTACAATTCCTCTGTGTGCTCAACTTGTGAGCCAGTTGTTCTGATGCATCTCATGATGCATTTATCCAGATGGGTTGCTGGAATTTTGTCCAGATGAATACTGTGAGAGACATTATCAAAAGCTTTGCTGAAATCCAAAAAGATCGCGTAACTTGCTTCCCATGGTCAGCTAGGTGGGCTACTTATACTAAAAGGAAATTAAGTTTGACAAACAAGACCTTCCCCTCGTGAAGCTGTACTGGCTGCGGCTGATCACTGCATTGTCCTTCAGGTATGTTTCAATAATACCAGTTATCTTTGGCCACATTCATTTTCTTCCTACAGAGGTGAGTAGCATCACTGTAGTCCTCCCATGTCACCCAATCTTGTTTCCACTGGGTATAAAACTTACTTTTCTGACTTAACTGCAAAAGAAGACCCCTGGTTAGCTAAGCTGACCTTCTGCCTCAGCTGCTTGACTTCCAGCATTTTCAAATTCCCTACTGCTGTACCCTTTGACGTGGTGCTTGAAAAATGACCAGCACTGATGGACCCTAGTACCTCCAAAAGCATTTTCGATTGGGTCCTAACTAGTTCCCTGAGCAATCTGAAGTCTGTTCTCCTCATGTTCAGGGTTGAAGTTTTGTTGGCTCTTTTCCTCCTGTCAGCAGAGCATCTTGCTGCTCTCCTGGGCTTCTCCTGATTTTAGAAATTCACCTTGCTTTGTGGAATGTGTCTGCACTAGAACTGTTCACTTTGTTGATTGTTATAAGATTACCTTATTTTTTGCTCTTATACATACACCATTACCCTATTACAACACTGATAAAGTGTTTCAACTTTAATCACATCATGAACACAGCAGAACTGTCATGGAATGGAAGAAGTAGGAAGAAAGAAAGGTGATGAAAAACTTGCACAAATTGCCAGAAGATATGGGCCAATCCAACCAACTTTATTTTGGCTTAAAGTCGTCTAGCAGAAGTGAAAAGGCATTCCAGAACTCTCATGATCTTTTTGAACATAAATTATTTTTAATATTAGTTGTCTTGTTACTGAGTCAGGCTAGAATAACAGGAGGCAATAAAGCAAGAAGATAAAACCTTGGAATGATATCTGAAAGGAAAGAAGTTTGGATAGGGAGCAAAGAAGAGGACTCCAGAATAGAACATTCATTTTAGAACCAGCTCATTCTTGAAAGAAGAAAGTATTCCAGTATATCAGTCTGATTCCCTGCAAGATAGGCCAGGTAACTTAATCAAGTCACAATCAGTTCCCACAGACAAAAACAGGTGACTATGGCTACCCTGCTCTGAAGCCAGTCTCAGTGACACAGTTCAAAGTGAGAATAGTTTGTTTTGTGTGTTCCTTCCTCCTCTTGGTGTGAGACCTTCAGAGCTTTTATACATTAGACTTCAAACATTCACTGTTTCAGCCGAGTTCAATGGGAATCAGTGTCCTGAACCTGTGTAATCACCACAATACAAAGCAGCATGAATCAAGTTGCCTACAGTTAAGGAGTAACCTAAATTACCCCTTGTATCCTAACCAATGCCTTAGGGATAGGAAGAGTTCCCCTTTGGAATGGTACTGCAAAGAAGTTAGTTTGAAATGAGTCATTGTGATCACAGGAAACTCTAACAAAAGAAAATTTAATTCAATTTTCAAACAGGGTGAAACGTGGTGTTCAAAAAGTGGTTTAGGGTCATACTTGAATACAGACCAGTTCAAGAAAGAACTCTGTTCTGTGAAAATCCATAAATGCACAGCAAAAATAAGATCCCATGATCACTGCACTAAATTCTGTTACAATGGACAGACAAAGGTGGCAGTTAATTTTGTTGTCTGCACTGGTATCACAAAGTCTTGTGAATTATGAATTTTTGTAAGTGAAACAATTTCCTAGTGTTCCCTGTATTATTTTTAGACAATGTGTCACTTCATAAATACTAACACAAGTAGAAATAATTTCATCTATTTGTAAAGAATGTTTTAGTGTTCTTTTTCCACCCTGGTATAACATAAAATAGCATATCCCAATATATTTTCACTGTGAACTGTGCTCTTATGCTCATTCAGAAGAGATGATACATACAAAGCAAATGTTTAATCTCTCCTGGGTGAGAGGTTACTTTCATGGGAAATTCATTTCATAACGATTTAATATCTGTGATACTTAAGAATGATCTTCCAGGATCATACAATGATATAAAAATCTTCTTGGGAAATGATACTACATATCCCGTTAAGATTTAGGTCATCTATGTTTTGAAGAACTTCCATCAGAATGTAAAGATATCCTTAGTGAATTGAAAAGGGCACAATAATAAAACTGTCTGAACTGGGGAATGTGTGCAATAGGAAATAATTTCAGTAGGACACAATGGAACATAAATTGAAGGTTAGAAATGGAAGAATTACAATAACTTGCAAGAAAAGAAAGGTACCAGATGCATATCACGAATTATGTTATGAGAGAAAAGCTAGAGAAAGGAGAAAAAGGAAAGAGATATCTGAAATGTAAGAGAAACATTTTTGCAAATAACCTTCTTGTGGCCTCTGAAAATTTTCAGACCAATCTGCTTTTTCTGCTGCTTCATATCAATGAGAAGGTTGTGAGGTCCTACAAAGAATATACAGTACTATTTTGGAATGCAAGATCAAAAAACTACTGATAGTTCACAAGGATTCCACTTTGGAATCTCAGATTTATTGGTTTTCAATTCCTGTTATTATAAATGGGCTGATAATGAACGTCATGCAAAAGCAATAACTTGGAGAACCATGAAAACAACAGTTTACAAGAAGTTTTGAATGCCTTATGGAGTAAGAAAGGTACACTTAAGGGACTTCAGCAAGGTGTATTCTTTTTATCCTTGTTATTCTACTATTTTCTATAAATAAAATATTCTATTATTTTCCCACATCTTAGGGGTTGGATTTCTTTCCTTTTTACTTGCGGATTTTTTTCCCATTGAGTTGCTAGGAAGCACTGATGGCTGGGTACTTGAGACAACAGGGAGGTGGCCAAGCCTCAGGGGACAGGTCTGGGGCAGCTGCTGGTTTTCTCGCGCTCTTGGGCTCTTGGCTTTTGGAGGAGGATGGTTGGAGCCACTGCTTGGGAAGGGAGTTCATTGCTGCCGCTGGAGCCAAGCCCAGAGCTTCTTCTTCTGCCATGAGGTGACTCCTTGCTTGTGAGAACAACCACTGAACTCGGAACATATTAACTCCCACCTCACTAAAAGAGGGGCCTGTCCCAATTTTCTTGGGTGCTCGGGACCTTGGGCTCTCCCCTCTCCGCCCTGCTGGGAGCCAGGTTGCTGCTGTGCCCTCCCTGCTGCTTCCCTGCACCCCCTGCCTGCCAAGACATCCTGTGGTTCCAGCCACAGCTCCAGAGCCTCTGATACATCTTGTCTACCAGCCCAGGATTTTTGTTCACTCCTGCAGTTCCACCTTGGTGCTCCTCAGAGTCCTGATGGGGCACCAGGATTGGCTGCCCCAGAGGGTTTGTGAAGCAAAACGTCTCCTCCAGCCATGGCCGAGCCGCCATTGCCATGCGATCCCCAAACCCTCTCCAGAGCGCCCCCTGCAGTCACAGGGGAAACACTGCACCTGCCCTGCCCACCAGGAGCCACCAGCACCCCTGCTGGCTGTGACCGGAACTGCAATGAAGGGAAAAGGGCCTGTGGCAGAGAAGGCTGGCACTGGGCTTCTAGTTCTGTTTGATGTTGATGCCATAGTTGTTTGATTGCTTTATTATACATGCTAGTAAAGAACTGTTATTCCTATCCTCATATCTTTGCCTGACAGCCCCTTAATTTCAAAATTATAATAATTCGGAGGGAGGGGGTTTACGTTCTCCATTCTAAGGGAGGCTCCTGCCTTCCCTAGCAGACACCTGTCTTTCAAACCAAGACACCACGTTGAATGATGCCTCTTCGAGACATAAGCAAAATAAATCAAACAGAAAAGCCAATATAATGTTCTGCTCTTGATCTGAGTATTCTAGATTAAGTATAGAATGACAGCAGTAAACAGAAAATATTTACTTATAAGTTAGAGGTCACACTATTTGTTCCAGATGAAAGTATTCTCCATATGAAACATTCACAGAAATATTTTTAAAAAATCAAACCCCAAAAAGATAAAGTCATCTGACTTTCAACATTAGACAATTGCAATTTTTACCTCCTGCAAGATTTATGTTTACGTAGGACTGATATTTTGTTGTTGAAGACCATTGAGTGGGCAAGTAAATGCAATGCTGTATTTCCTTTTCTATATTACTAGGTCTTCAGACTCAGATTTTATGATTCAAGCTATCCTGGGGACAAGCATAACTGAGACACATTCCATCATCTGCTACAAATATTCTCTAACTTAAATGTGTTGTTTAGCAAACTAGGGCTCCTAAATGGCAGAGCAGATGATGTATCTATATCTAGAGTAGTGTATCCCAATGTACTATTGTAAAATGCATGATGTTTTCTCTTACTACCATAGTCAGAGTGATACAAGGTCAATGCCAATAAAAAATATATTCATTATTTTTAAAAGAGGACTTTTTTCTCATGAAATGCATACCTAGTTTTAAGTAAGTTTTATGCTTGTATGACATCATCATGTTAGTACATAACGGCGTGGGTCCCAGCCCAGCTCAGAATAACCGAACCGGGAAAGGTCAGCCATTTCTGTGTTTTTTTCCCACAGCGATCCTTGGCATGGGATTGAGCTTACTCAGAGGGGCCAGTCCCAACTTGTCCTGAACCCTGGGTGGTTACAGACCCTAGGTGATGCGCTGGTTGTAGCAGTAACCCACTCACTGAGAGGCAGGACGAAGCAGTGGAGACAAGAAACCGTTTCTGCGGCGGGTTTCTTGGTCCAGTAGTTTATTTCATCCAGACAGATGTTAACCCTCTGGCGAAAACCCCCAGAAGAGCCCTGAGTACATGATTTTCTCTCCTTTTATCCAGGGGAGGGGCATGGGAAGGGGTCTTGTCCCGAACCAATCCCAGAGCGGGGGGGCAGTGACCAGGGGACAGACAGACAGTCTAAAGATCAAATCCTCTTTGGGGAGGGGAGGGCTTCTTCGGTTATAGCCAATCCCCTCGACAGGTACCCTTGGAATTCTGCAGGGGTGAGTGAGAAACTCCTTATATTAAAATCAAGTCCCTTGGGATTGGCAGGAGTACTCCTAGGGTCAGGGGAGGGGAAACCCAAGAGAAACCCACCTTGGAAAACTGGATAACCTGGATAAAAACACACTGCAACATCAGTATTTCCAGACAGTAAGCTCCATAAGATGTATATGTGTCTTTTCCACTAGTCGAAATCATCTTAAATGTATGAACAACAGTATCAGAGTCTACCAATGAGACTGCTTGTTGCTGGTATTTCAGGTTTATGTTGAACTGTAAGTGTGTGAGAATAATATAAAAATTTTAATATAATAGAGTTATTATATGAAATGGACTTCAACCATAAACTTAGTGCTACCACTACTAAAACAAAACCCTAAGTGTCACACCTACATATTTTTAAATACCTTGAGGGATGGTGAATCAACCACTTTCCTGGGCAGCCTGTTCCAGTGCTTAATAACCCTTTCCATAAGGAAATATTTCTTATATCTTATCTGAACATCCCCTTGTGCAACTTGAAGTTATTTCCTTTTGTCCCATCACTTGTTATAAGAGAGAAGAGGTCAATCCCCACCTCATTACAATCTCATTTCAGGTAGTTGTCAAGAGCAATAGGGTCTCCCCTGAGACTCCTTTCTTTCAGACTGAACAACCCTCACTTCCTCAACTACTTTTCATCAGAGTTGTGCTCCAGACCCTTCACCAGTCCTATTGGCCTTGTCTGGACATGTTCAAGCACCTCAATATCTTTCTTGTTGTGAGGGGTCCAGAACTGGAGCAGTATTCCAGGTGTGGCCTTTTTTGTGTTGAGTACAGGGGCACAATCACTTCCCTGGTCCTGCTGACCACACGATTGCTGATACAGGCCAGGATGCCATCGGCCATCTTGAATTGGGTCATGTTCAGCTGTTCATCCCCCAGGTCCTTTTCCACCAAGCAGTTTTTCAGCTGCTCTTCCCCCAGCCTGTATCACTGTCTGGGGTTGCTGTCACCCAAATGAAGGATAAGGCACTTGGCATTCAATATCATGCAATTTGCCTCAGCCCATCAATCCAGCCTGTCCAGACCTATCTGCAGAGCTTTTCTGTCCTCCAACAGGTCAACATTCCTGTCCAGCTTGATGTTTTCTCTATGCCCTCATCCAGATACTTGCTAAAGACATTAAACAGAACGTTACCCCAATAGTGAACCCTAGGGAGCCCCACTTTATTTGGTTGTCAATTGGATTTCACTCCTTTTACTACTACTCCTAAGGCTCAGCCATCCATACAATTATTTATCTAGTGGAAAGTACACCTGTCCGAGCCATGAAAAACCATCTTCTCCAGGAGAATGGAATGGATAGTGGTGTCCAGGTTGCCAACAGCCTTGTCATCATAGAATCATTGGGCATGAGAAAGACCTCTAAGACTGAGTACAACCCTCAACCTAATGTTTTCAGGTCCACCACTAAACCATTTACCTAAACACCAAATCTACAAGATTTCTGAACACTTCCCGGGATGGTGATACCATCACTTCCCTGTGCAGCCTGTTCCAACTGCTGATCACTCTTGTCATCCACATTAAGCTGCTCAAATAAATTAATTTATCAGGCTGATCCGTTCCACAGTTTTACACTAGCCCAACATCAGGTTTTTTTGATGTACTCCATATAGTCAATTGAATTCTTCCAATTTACACTGTCCAAAACCACCTCATCCATGGCTGCTATATGACTGAAGAAAAATAGTCATTTTGATAAAATTCTCATAGTTTTAGCTAAATAAATTTTGTAAGTCTGATGATTTGGGGTTTAAAAATTACTTTCTAGGAATATATTTAATGGATTACTATGTTCAGAGTTAACTTTTTAAAATAAAGATTATTTCATCAAAATACTTCTAATCCATAGCTAATTCTCCCAGATGGATCTTAACACAGTACTATTAAAAATGTAATATGCAGAAGTAGAGTTGTACATGTAGAGAATTAGCCCCAAAATAGATTTTGTACTGTATCTGATGCATTTTGAAGAAATCTTCTACTTCTCCTTTTCTGTAGTGATTCCATGACAGGTATGCCAGAGGAAATGTTACTTATGGATGAAAGCCCTGCAAATTAAATATATGCTTGTCAAGAAGTACTTTTTACTCCTTTTTGTGTAGAAACTACTCATATATATAGATACCTTTCTTTTTTTAGGTCTGATTTGTAAAGTAAGGTTGTAAAAGACCAATATTAATTAGGCAACTGAAAAAGGAAAGATTATCCCTTGTGATTAAGTTCCTTGTTTAAGCTCTTACTGCAAACACCAAGAATTTCTCTTTTCAGTGTTTCAGATCTGCAGGGTTCATTGCATGCTGAGTTTGAGGACTCTTAGTAAGTAAGCAAAATGCATGAATTAGGACTGTTAAATATGCTTTCAAGCTGTATAAAGTAGAAATACATTAAATAAATTCTTTGAAACTACTTCCATTCTCAAAATGATAGAATTTTCTAAGAACTGTAAGAAATATCCCTTTATGGAAAAGAATTCATCTTCTGGCTAAAAAGAGTTCCAAAAAATAAATAACTTTCCTACAGGTGGTTGATCTGAAAATTTTCTTTCCCTGTCTTCCATAGCCCAGATGGAGAGGATAAATACAGCTGTTGAGATTAGAATGCTAACTTTGTCATGTTTGTCACTGTTTTCTGCTTCAGTCAACTTTTTCCTGCTACTGCTTTTGGTAGAGGTGGATATGAGTAATTCAGCTTCTTCCCCTTGGTAACTAGAGAATAACAAGGAAAAATCTGGAGTGCTCCTTTCAAAAGCCCACAATGAGTAAAAGTTGCTTATGCACTCCTTATGCTAAAGGAGAGAAGCCAGCCAAGGAAGAAGTCTATTTGCTGTCACCAAGAGGTAAGGTACTGTTTCTGGGAGACAAGAGTACAGCAAGCATATAATTCTTCTTTCTCAATACCAAATCAACCTACAATAAGACTTCGCAACATTTTTCCCTACTGATTTTGACCTATGAGCTCTCACCTTTCTTATGCGGAGCTCCCTTTTTTTTCTTCCCGTAAGTGTATGGAAAAGTTAGTTCAGGCAATGCTCACTCCAGTCTTATCTCTGGAGAGATGAAAAACATCACCGTTCCCTGATTCCCTGGAAAATATAAAGGTATGGAGTTGTTCTCAGATCCCTCTCTTCAACTTCATCTTGAGTAGTCACTATTGGCTATCACAGCCTTGAGTCATGCCAAATAGTTATGGACTTCTTCTTGTCTTCTACCCCCAACAGCAGATGATCCATCCTTGATCCCACCAAAGCAGCAGATTACTGGTTTGGTGGGATCTAGGCTGAAGATAGACTCAATGATATTCTCTCACAAAGGATCCCACACTTCATCTTACCATCTGAAACATTTGGTAGCGCTTCTGCTAAATGAATACCATACCAACCAAATGCCAAAATTTTGTCTATTACTGGACCTCTTGGACGTAATAACATCAATTCTATTATTGTAGTTCATGCATTTATTTATTTTTAAGTTAAACTTCAACACATTCTGCTTTTACAACACACTTCACTATCCTCATTAGTACTAGAGGCAGTACTAAGCTGCATACTGGTAATGATTACATTCAGTGTCAACCTAAGATGCTAGAATGTCTACTCAAGGTGCTTTATTGCCTATATAGAGTATATATTGTATCCTAAAGGAACAGAATTCATAGTCCAGATACAGAAAGGCACACAAAGAGCTAAATGGCCAAAGAGCTAAATATTGTGACCATAAATATTTTGTGTGTTCTCAATAATTTAGAGAACCCTGAAATCTGTCTCAGTTACAGCTGAGTTACATAGCATTTTATGCACTTTGTGGTCCCAAGACTTCACCCATAAAAAAAAGCTGCCTTCTGTGACAGGAGACTCCATCAAACATGAAACATCATGGATGTTTCCTGTATGGTCTATTCCCTCAGGAGCAGGAAAAAAAGGCACTTTCAAAATTCATTTATAGCACTTCAGTAAAGAAAAGAAAACTGGAATACAGTGGCTCTCATCTTTCTAAATGCCATGGTTTTGGGAACATCCTACATTGTACATCTATAAAGCCATTCATTTTCACTTACTGAAAATTTCACTGCTTACATGCACCAAAATAATGGACAGTATGACCAATTTTTTCCCCTCATAACACATTCCAGTTCACAATCACCTGCAGAATAATTTATGTTGTCATTTAGACTCAAAGGTCATTCAAAAGCTACATTTAGCATGTGGTTGTTTAGTTCTTTACAGAAAAATCCAATGAAGTTGTCTTAAATTTCAGTTTACAGTGGTCCCTGTATTGGTTTTAGAATCTGCCCTTCAGAATAATATGTTGCTATTTTTAATCAGTATATCAGGCTTTGCTTATAGTCCTTCAGTCAGTTTCCACTTCAGTGAATCTCAACGGAAAGAAAAATGAAGATATATTTGAATAGAAGCTCTACCTTAAAATAAAAATCAACACACCCACATTTGCTTTATCCATTTTACACTGGAAGTGGATGTATAATAAAGAGCAGAAGACTCATTTCAACAGTGAGTACTCTGGTACATTAACCTTGGGCAGCTGCCAGTCAACTACCCAGCTGCTCTGTCAGTACTCTTCCTCAACAGGGTAGGAGGAGACAGTAACAAGACAAGTAAAAACTCATGGACTGAGACAAAGAAGAGAAGTATTTGGTAAGAAGACTCCTTACCAAATACTGTCACTGGAAAAACAGATTTGACTTGGGGAAAATTTGGGTTCCTATCAGTTAAATTATAGTCAGTTTAAGAAATAAAGGCAAAACCTAAAGCACCTTCCCCTACCATATTCCCTTCTTCCGAGACTCAGCTTCACTGCTTCATTCCTGATTCTTCTGACTCTTCCCCCCAGTCTATAGCTTAATACATGTTTAAGGCTTTAATAATGGACAACACAAAATAAATCAATTTCTACAGAAATTGAAGACCAACATGAATCCTGAACCAATCCAGTATTTTGCTTCAAGTAAAATTTAATCATAGCAAAAGTCCAGTTTAAATAGGATTCTGAAAGTAGCAGACAGAGGGCAAAAAGGACAATAGTCAATTATTCTCATTTTTGCTTTGACATGAAATTAACACAGTATTAATATCAGAGCCTCTTGAGTCCTTACTAATGTAAGTTAGCTAAGTCAAACACTCCACTTTTTTTCTCCAACACTAGAATGTTATTTGCATTTCTTATATTTTCACAGCTCGTACTACTGTTAGTTCCCAAATTTAAACAGATTATATTGCAGATATATGAAGATTTACTGTTTAATGACTTAACACTCTTCTAAAGGTGACATAAGTAACAAAAATAAAGAACTCTGAAAATGAAGCAAATTCTTTCAAATGGGTTGATATTCCCATAAGCAGTCAATATTTTGAGCAATCTAGTAGTGCATTACTTCATTCTGACATTCCATATACCAGAACAGTATATAAGCTACTTTATCTCTGAAGCCTGCTTCTGGTTTCTTTTACTGAAAAAAATACTCTCATCAATACAACCATGGTCCCAGCCAAACAGTTACACAGCAGGTTACTAAATTTGTGTCTTGGTTTTGGCTGGGATAAACTTAATTTTCTTCCTAGCAGCTGGTATAGTGCTGTGTTTTGGATTTAGGATGAGAAGAATGTTGACAACAAACTGATGTTTTAGCTACCATTGAACAGTGGTTATAGGAAGCCAAGGGCTTCTCAGTTTCTCGTACTGCACTGCCAGCAAGGAGGTTGGGGTGCACAAAAAACTGAGAGAGCACATAGCCAGGACAGCTGAACCCAATTGGCCAAAGGGATATTCTAGACTATATATTGTCATGCTCAAAAAAAAAAACCCTGGGGGAGCTGGCTGGGGAAGACTAATAAGGAATAAACCTGCTACTTAGGGACTGGCTGGGCATGAGTCACTGGGTGGTAAGCAATTGTGTTGTGCATCACTTGACTTGTATATTCTCTTAGCATTTTTATAAGTTTTCCTTCTTTTTCTGTCCTGTTAAACTCCTTATCTTGACCCATTAATTTAATCTTTTTTTCAGATTCTTTCCCCATCCCACGGAGGGGGGTGTAGGCAAATGACTGCGCAGTGTTCAGCTGCCTCCTGAAATAAACTACAACAAACACTCAGAATGTATTTTCAAATATTAAATACTATTTAGAAACACCAAAAATATTTATATATTTTGGGAGAATCTTTATCCTTATGCTCTTGATAATGTCTAGTGTCAGAACAAAGCATACTCTAATATACTCAACAGTGCTCTAATATATTCTAATATACTCAACCTCAAGCAACTTCTCCTTGTCCTGTAGTTCATGTCTGTCTTTTCCATGCCAGTAACATCTTTATGGGATAGCATTCCATGAAGCAGTCCAAGCAAGCCATGTCATCTTTCTCACTTTTGCTACAAATTATTACCTTGATAAACATACGTTAATATTGATAGGCTGTAAAAGTTACTGCAAAACAAGAACTCCAAGTTGAAACCTACAGACCAAAGACATGTTTCTTGTTTTCTAAATGCTTACACAAGAAATTCCAAGGACAATTTTACCCCACTGTTGCAGAACCAATCTTTACTTCTGCAAGAAGTCTCAGTATAGATGTGTACCTTGGGTTTACCAGTCTGTCACAAGATAAGATAAGGGTCTATGATGATTGACATCATGCAAATGCACTAAAACTTGCTGTGGAAGCTTAAATTTAGCTCTGAGGAACAGTTCAATTCTGGTTTCATGTACTCTTTCAGTAGAAGAGCAATTGACAACACTGCCAAAAATTTCTTACTGAAGAACACAGACTTAGGAAATGAGAAACATGGATACCCATTCTCCAAGGGAAAAAAAATCCGAAGCTCCTGTGGTGCTGAAAAATGTTAAATGCATTAACTATGTAACTTTGATATTATACTGCTTGTGCCTGGTAAGACTAATTAAGAGGGGTTGATAACAGCACACCGAGATTATATACAGTACAACTCAATCTAATGAAATGGCCTTTACAAAAAATTATGTTTTGTTTGGTTTTTTCACTTTAAAGACTGGCTGTTTATCTTCCACTGCTCAAGTCTATGAAATAATCAACAGTGAACAGCATTTTCTAACAATTCATGCAGTATTATTGATAAAAGGTATCTGGTACAAAAATAAAAATTTAGCTCAAATTGAGCTTCATTTTTCTGTAAGCAAGGAGAAATACTAAACCATACTGATCCTTGACAATCACAGATTGCTAGCAATTGTTCGCATAACTTACCCGGATCACTGCATGGGTGCATAATAAGAAATGCAGTTTACATCTTAATGCTTGTATAGCTGCCAGACTGACTCATTCCTCTCCTTCTATCCTGTGCAAAGCTAGTGCAGTTGCTAAGGCGAAAGGCAAATATTTGACATTAAGAGCAGTCCTTTGTAAAAGCTTCAGCAATTACCTGTAGCTGCCTTTAGCACACAGAGGACAACAGGATCTGGAATATATTAGTCCAGTGCTGTAAATGGATGCCTGCAACACAGCATCTATTAATTGGTAAAATTTGTGTTTATTTTCTTGGTATTGACTATTTTATTTTACCTCAACTTGTACTGCATTTGTTTAGAAAGGGAGATGAGTTCCAGGGGAGCACTTAGAAAGAAGAGAGGGCAGTTTCTGGGGAACTTAGCAGTATACCTAGGGATATTTAGATGGCTGTATGTGTTGTCCACAACAGCTGAAGAGACAGAAACACTTTGAAAACACACAACTGTCTCAGATACAATTGATTATCTTCTAGGAGCTAAAAAAACCCCTTTTCATTTCACTGCAGATCAAGAAGTTAGTGCACAGTCTGAAATCAAGCCTAATCATAAAAAATAGTATTTTGCTTATGAATTTCTGTTCTCTCTGACCCAGTCACTAAGTTGTCTCAATTTTAAAAGTATTATAATTATTTTAAACTGAATTATATTAATCTTGAAAACCCCTCAGTCATCACAGAGGAATCTACTGAAAAGAAGTCTATATAGGTATGCTGTAACTCTCTGACCAATCTATGTCCACACTCTTTTGTTAGCATCCTGTGACAGACAACAATTAATTTGGACTTCTTTCCATGAATTATGTCTTGTCATCAAACTGGGAATAAAGAATTTTTTAAGAAATCTGACAGAACTGGTAAAGAAGTCAAAGGAGAGAGAGACTCTGACAACTGTTAGAGATTCTAGAGTTCTCTGAGTGTCAGTCTCTACCAAGGGGCCTGAAAACCACATTCTCCAGCCTATTAAAGGCAGGAGAAAGAAAAAAAGAAAAAAAAAAAAGGCGCCACTATGCAACACTTTTGCTGCAGAAATTCAGGACATCAGATTTACAAAGCATTAGGTTCTATGAGTACAAACAGAAGCATAGACAGGATATATGTAAAATCTGAGGGGCAAATAAAAGTGGCAGACTACCACCATTCTCATCTGGCCACATCCAGTCCAGATTTTTACACTGTTAACCCCATTTCAAAATTCCACTTTCTAGGATTCTAAATGCAAAACCACCTCCACTTTTAATAAGATGAGAGTCTTTTAAAGCAAAAGAAAAATTATACTGGCCTTAAGATAGCTGATTCATTTTTTTATTTTTCTTCCAAAACAGAAAAAAACCAAAAAGCATTTGCATTCATATCCTTTTATTACAGTATAAGTGTAAAATGTGTCACCCAAGATGACAGGTAAATTTGAAAAGGAGGTCAACTTCTGAGCAAGCTTAACCCTAAATTTGGGAGCAGTAGCAGTCTCTCCAGACTGGTTTAACCTCTAGAGATCTGTGACTGAAAACATTTGCTGGTTAACAAATTATCCAAAAGAGTTAATTTAAAAATGTAGAGACCTGGTGTCATAAAACTTCCATTAGAAACATGACTAGCATGTGTGGAAAGAAGTGTTACCTTGAATGGCACAATTGGGCTCCATCCATTAGGTGTTTTTATTGGTCATAGAACCAGCCACTGGTGAATGAGGAACCTATTTTGCATTGCAGCAGCTGACTTTACTATGCTTCATACACATGAGCTACACACAGCAGAACATGTGGAAATTCAACACAGACCCAGGGAGGGACAGCTCTAGGACAATGTTTAAGTTCAGAAGTAGTTGATTGAAGAAGCACTTGACCTGACCTTTGGTTATCCTACATATGCTCTTAACAAAGTCTTCTTATTCACTGAGCTGATATTAAGGAGCATTTTCTACTGAACCTGCATGAAACAATGATGACTGAGTGAATGATTATGCAAATCACACATCAGTATTCCCAACAGGTATTACCCAGCATAAATCCCAGGCTCCTTCCGGTTCAGAAAGAACTATCGAGAAAATGAATCAGCCAAGTATCAACTGTTTCAAACATTACAAATATTCTACATTTGAAGTATAATTAAACTGCCTTGAACTTGCTTTAAAAAAGTATTTTCAAAATATGTCTATGGTTATTTACAATGTTGATAGTTCTTTGCATATACTGTGCTTGTGTATCACAACCCTGTTTTAACAGAGCTATGCAGATTATGATAATGGCACTGCTGGACTAGAAGCAATGTAATACTTTAATCCTTCACTGTGACACTTGAGGAGTGAGAAAAACCCATGGTTTTAGGTTGGTGACTGCTTGGCTGTCAGAGAGATTGCACACCCCGCACTCCCTATCCCCAAGCATTTGAAATTCTGGGAACACAATCTAAGGTCAGAATATGAATGAAGCAGAAGATGCTGAGAGAATTACAATTTTTTTTCTCCCTCGGAAGCAATATGGCAACTACATTGTAGCTTTTCTGCTGCACCATGGCTTCCAGCTCTTCCTGATTGCTGCCCATGCTGGATGCATTGGTGCAGGTGGTTCAGCTGGGCTGCTGATTTTGCTCCCAGCACTGGCAAGCTGCCCCCAGGCTCATCTCTATCGAGCCTGGTTTTATACTCTTCAAAACTAATTTACATCCCTCTTAGTCAGCCTGCCAACTCATGGATTAGAGTTCCTTTCCCTTTTTTAGAGAAGTGAACCCTATCTGCCTCCAACAGGCTCAGTGAACAAGAAAGAAAGATAAACAAAAACATATGAACACCTAAAAAGTTTCAAATCACTGTGCTTATGATTGATATAGAAAATTACAGACAATTCTCTCAACCATTTTTCTGATGAAATGCTGAATACTTAATCTGTTTTCTTACAGGTATCTGAACTCAAAGAAACAATCCCTACATAAGCATAATTTTCATCAGCAGAGGCTATTTCTTTAACGAAAAGGTGTATAGAAGGACTTTACACTAAAAGACTGGTATAGAGTGTGTTTATATGCAGAATGCTCAAGTGAAATAAGTTAGAGGTCATTAACACCCTAGCACAATTTAAAAATAATTAAACATAACATAGTTTTCTCTAAATAAAAATCACCTTCAGAAAAATTTTATATGGCTACTAAGAAGCCCTATAAAGTACAAATATCACTTTGATTATTCTAATAACATTATAGCTATCTAATTAAGTTTGAAATGAACCTAACTGATTTTGTGGCAAAGATTTTTTTTCCTTTGTGTTTATTCCTTTTTTTCTTGTATGTTGATCTAATTTGAAAAGTATTCTTAGATTAGCTGATACTACTGCATGTGTATTCATTAATCTCTAATTAGCATTTTTAAATCCTTACATTTTGATTTAAACATTCATGAAGTCTAATCTCTGTAACTACAATTCGAATCACTTATTTAATAGATTTTGAACTAATGAGTGTATTGTTCTAAAATTGTTTATCATCATATATTTCACAGAAAAATGAGATTATAAAAAGTTTATGGCAATACACTCTTGGAAGATTTTTTTAGCAGCAAGGTGGTCTTGGGGGTTTTTAAATGTGTGGGTTTTTGGTTTTTTTTCTAATTTCATATAAAACTATGAGTAGCCCCTGTTTATCCAACTATCTCAGCATTATAAAGACTGCTAGACATCTTCTATAGAGGAGATTCTGCCATGAAGTTGTGTCTGTGACATTTCTGCTTCTTTAAAAGAACCAAAGATTCATATTCCCTTTTGTTAACTATTAATAACTTTTAAGAAAATGAGGAGTTTGTACACAGGTGTAAACCTCTCTGTATAGATTGGCAGAGTTCTGTTCACTTCCTGTTTTTAAGACAATACAATTTACAATTTTAAGACAATACAATTTAAGACAATACAATTTAAGACAATACAATTTAGCAAATTTCTCTATAAATGTCCTTTCACACAGACAAAATCACCAGGGCCAAAAATGATGAAAACATGTATTTAACATCTAGATAAGATAATAAAGAAGTGTTGAATTTAGAGAGAGTTAAGTCAGAGCCAGATCTGATATCCACATTTTCTAAAGATAAATCTGATCAGTCTGTTCTCCTTCACCATTCCATGGTTGCTATTTACATTTTAGACTTAAACTGATGACTGAGAAAAAATTAAAGTTAGCTGGTTTTCAAGTTATTGGCCAGGAAACCTCAAGAGAGAGGAATAAGTTTAAGATGCCTGGGTGTTCTGGTGTGCACCTTGTCTTTTGACAGCACAAGGACATACAAAGGAGACCATGCCTGCAGCTCAAATAGCTGTGCCAGTGGGTCTTCACCATTTGGATAATTTCTTTGTCACTTGGAAGAACCCAGATTCTCAATTGATTGTTTGTGGAGCATGATGATGGTAATAAAGGTGGGCTGGTCATTCAGCTATTAGATTTAGCACTTGGGTAGCCCTATATTTCAGTATTAGCACTGCCAGCAACTGGCCAAAAGCTGACTGTTTGCAAGACCTCAGGGCTGAGCTTTGTCACAATTGCTACATTTGATTTTTCTTGACCTGCCTAAAGCTTTATTTCACTTGGTTTAGCTGTGACATTTTTTAATTACCCAGGTGTCCATTGCTGATTTCTTTTGCTTCTTTTGTCTTTATATCGTGCAATCACAACTTTATATACAAAGTAATCACAAATATCTATTCTTTGCAAATATATCATTGTACAACTAACGTAACAAGGTGCATAGAGAAAAGAGTACTGACAGGAAAGCAGAGATGTTGATTTGTGGTTATCTTCACAAATGCAACCTCAGGTTCTGCATGTAATCTCATCCTCTCAAGTCTATCTTTCAAGCACGTCCTGTAGTATGTAAAATGTGCTCAGACATCACATTTGATGGGTTTCCCATATGTCTGTTAAACATGAAAAAGTCTCACCATTAGTGTTCACACGGCCTCTCCTCCTGATTTCCTTGAAGCTTTTGGCTCAAGTTGCAATTGCATCTGAACTACCCCTGACACTGCTCAGGAATCGACAGACAAGCATACAGCACAGAACAAGCCCTCCTGTAGCTGGGTGTCTTCATTTGTCTTTGCCATTGAATGGTATAGAACCCTTCAGCTTGCATAAAACAGCCAAAGAATATTAAGGGACATTCTGTTGATGAACAAAGTAAATTTCCAACTTAGATAGGAAGGAAGTTGGAGTGAATTTTTCCAGGGTTTGTTTTTGTTTTTTTGTACTTTGTCAGGATAATGCTTGCATTAGGGAGTTTTGAATGTCTTCAGAAGACTAATTCTTAAAAGAGCGACTGAAGGGAAAAGTTGGGGAGTTTAATTAACATTTTAGCATGAAAAACATGAAAGTCCTTTTCTCATTCAGTGTTTTCTATAATAATAAAAAAAAAATGACAACTAGAAGTATCTTAATTGAAAATGTTTCCATTAATATTTCAGCTAAGCTTCACAGCAAGGCATACCTCTTCAAAAGTACATGAAGAGGTTGTTAAAAACGCTTGCAATGTAATGGTTTTGCTGATAACAGTAAAATGTGCAGCTGAGCTCAACAGGATTGATTCAAGTACAGGGCATGTTGCTGAAGGTGTGTGAAAGTCAAACTAGTCAAAAGCATGGAAATTAATACTTCAATCATCTTAGCATAAAGTTCATCCAAAATCTTGTTAGAAATTTGTGTACACATCCTCCTTCCATCTGCAGTGAACTTGCAGAATTTATCTAACCCCTTTATTCTCTGTGTGAGGCCTACATATTTTGTAGGATTTCATTCAATTCTTCAAAAACTTTGAAAATTCAATAACAAACTACATATATACTATACTGAAATCATATAAACACTGTCTGAAGTGTTTGAGAGCCTCAAACTGAGAATTCTCACAGAGAATCCTTATAGCGTCTTCCCAAATTTGACACAAAACTCAACTTAGATGTGCAAAACTTAAGATATGTCTGATTAAAACTTCTTATATTAAACATTTTATCAAAACTCCTTATATTTCCTTATTCTCAGCCTTGAGTGTGTGGGAGGTGAAGAATGAATAAAGGACGCTGAAGAATCTATTTTTAATAGAAAATGCTTCTTTTGTCTTTGAAAGACACAAAGCTAGCTGATCCTGTATTTTCTCTTAACTGTACTATGAAAGTGTAGATAGAGAAGCAGAGTCACAACTGCTGTTATGATTCAAATCTCTTACCCAGTTCCAACATAGCCCTCACAAAAATATCTTGGTGCCTCAGACAGATTTACTCATTTAGTGCATGTATACAACATAGATGACACAAAGATTATCATTTTCATCTTTACTTAAATAATGGAAATAAAAGCACAGGTGCCAAGAACAAGATCAGCAAAAGGACTAGTGTGTTGCTAGATTGGATATTATACATTATTTTCCAGGATTTTTTTTTTTTAATTGCCTTTTTTGAAAAAGCATTGCTGTCATTAAACCTGTCAAGATACGGGAAGTCTGGCTCTTTGGTGACTGTTTTCCTGACTTGCACACACTGAAGTGACTCCAATACTCCAGCAATGGGTTGTGTAAAGGAGCAAGAACTTACAGACTGGCTTATAATACATATCAGATTTTAGGAAGCAACCCTCTAACATCTGTGGCCAACCAAATAAATTTAATGAAGGTGAATTTTCTACTTCTATATTTATGTGCGATAATGTCTCAACTTGGACAAAAGAAAGGAAAACCAGGATGCCTGTATAATCACCATCTCTCCACCCCATCCTTTCTGCATCTACCATCATAAACAAAGTCATGAAAAGGTATTACTGATCCCTAAAAGAATGTAACCTTTAGCATTAGACATTTAACAAAGAGCATACATCCATTATCCATGGATTTTATCAGGAAGTAAGACAAATAAAAAAGTGCAGTTCTGGTTAAGATCCAGCAGTTATAGCAACTAAGAAAGAAGAGAGGAATCACTCCAGCATCATCTCTCGCAGCTCAGGAAACAAGACTAAATCAACATTTCTATTTAAATCAGAGACTGCATAATTCATTGTGGGAAGACAACTAGGGCTGAAATTAGAGAAAATTAGGAAGTTATATTTACATTCCAGCAGAAGTTATAACTTGATCCCATAATCCCATATATAGGATGAATGCCTCTGAAAGTTCATTTTTTATTTTACTTCTCACAATATTTTACAACTACAGACTCAGCAAACATAAGTAATTTTGAAATCTGAAATGTCATCTCACATTTTCATAGCACCTTTTCCCAAGGCAGTGATGGATGCCACAGAGCTGTGTCATTGTGAATTCAGCTGCAACATGTAGATGATTGTATCTTCATTCCACTTGACTTTTGGACTAGATAACTAGGCCTAAAGCTGTGTAAGTATTTAAGTCCCTTCCAGAAACCAGTACATATTGCTGATTTACCACCTGAGCAATAGTTGTAATACAAGTATTGATATGGATTCACACACGAACTGTTTAGGAAAACATTTGGTGTTCAAGTTGACTGCATATATTCCAGAAGATAGCAGGTGCTTTGAAGTATCTCAGTACAGCACCCCTGGAAACAGAAATATGATGAAAAGCGTAGTGTGTGTCAACCTCAACAGACAGTTCTAACAAAAGCCATAGCTATTATTAGAAACAAAGATAGGAATGCTGCAGAGCCTTATGAACAATGAAACATCATCAGTTCCTTCTATTTGTCATAATGTGACCCAGTGCAGCATAAGATCAATACAGTAGGCACTGAATCCCTGAGGAAAGATTTCAGTGCAAAACATAATGATTTCTCTGTGGAGGTAACCAACCACATGAACAATCTTTTGTTGTTAAATAGAAAACCCCCTTCATCATGGACAGCAGATGAAAAGTAGAACTTTGTGTTATTCAGTTCTACTTTATTTGGCAAAACCATTGAAAATTTACTCTTTACTACGTGAAGAATATAGGTTTACTTCAATGAGCAAGGATTTTTGAGTACTAAATAATGATTAGAGAAATTTTTTTGAGAGACTTCTTTTTCATAGTAGCTTTTACAGTGCATTTAAAGAGTGCAAGTCACAAGGCTCCACCTGATTATTTGAGAGATAGATTTAGAACCTCCAGATGAGAACAGATTTGCAATAAGAATGAGACAAGATTATTGCATACATGTACCATGAAGAACCTTTGTCAGTGAGAAATGTAAAAATCAAAACTAAAGCTGAATGGTCATTATGGTCTTGAATCTTTTGAGCCAATGCTACTGGTAGTTTTGCGTACAGCCCTGCACTAGTTTACTATTAACAAAACTGAAAGGTGAGTAAAAGGTTAAGTTTACACACTTACCTGTTCACAAATTGAACACAAAGCCTGGCTTAATTTCCAAGTAACATAACACTGTTTAACAGGCTGTTTTAGCTACAATACTAGGCATTTCTTGATATGTTAATACTCTGATGTTTAAAACCTTGCTGATTCCAGTTAATGCACCAAGGCATCCATCTCATCTTTATGATTTGGATCCAAACCTTCGACTTATGTTTTTGCCAAACACTACCTCATTTTAGCAACTGAAAGGCTTAATTGCTAATTTTATGATGATTTATTTACAACAAACAAAATGATTGACAATTCATACAAATCCTCAATATATTAATTTTTGCAAGAGCTTTAATATGCAATGTGTGATTGAATACATTCTTGTGGTGTGGAACTTGAGAACTCATAATAGAACAAAAGGATGTTTGGAAGGAATGAACCCACATTTTTTAAAGTTTTGGAAAACAAGGTTCAAGTAGTCACTGTTGGACAAACTGTTGTGTTCAATAGAACTTGGATTCACCTAGAGTTAAATAAAAATCGGTGAAACTAAATTGCTGAAGAATGGCAAAGAGGAAATGATCTTGCAGAGAATAAGAATGTACAATAAGAATGACTGAAGTTTGTTCTTACTAAAAATAGTAGATTTGTTTGTAATAAAAATATATCCTAATAGGAACAGAAGTTAAAATTGTGATCTAAAAAAAAAAAGATAAACCTGTAAAAGAACAATAGCCTCCTCAAAATAGTTATCTCCCAAAGTGTTTAAACCTTCAATACACCTAATGCTCTACTGTTTCAAAGGAAAGTATGCTGTTTTACATGTAGAATCAACAGTGGAGTAGGCAAGCCAAAGAGGAAACATTAGATGTGTCTGATAACCTAGAGATCTACTCATCCACCTCTGACAACTTCATGAGCTCTCCAAAGGAACTGAGCATATTTTTAAAACATTAGGAATGTATTCACAGAAGTAGATTTTCTTTTTAAGGTGTATTATTTTATTTTGTTTATTAGCTGGGAATCCAGTAAAAATTAGTCATTGTTTTAATCAATTAAAATAGTTTTTCATCGAATCTGTGTGGATATGGCAGGAAGTTCAGTCTAAGGGTTAAGAAATTCCCTTATTTTCCAATATATAGTTTATAAATGCATTTTTTTTTATTTTCTGAAACAAAGTTACCTTAGGGATGCATCTGCTAGCTTTATAGACAGACTGTTATATGCAGGTTTGACAACAGAGCTGCGGGATCCACCTTGCTGTGGCTCCTACTTGTAAGGGCTTTGCATATTGGTTCTATAATTGCCAGTTGGACGAAGCTAGTTTAAAACCAGCAGGGTGAAGATGCTGGTAAATATAGGCAAAGTCACCCAATTAAACACTGCCTTTAGCTCTTATAAGACCACCTGAGGTGCGTAAAGTTGCCCAAGTCTTTTTCTAGATCTAGATCCAAGCTATTTGTTGAGACACATGGAGTCATATAATAGAGATTAATCCTTAGATTCCTGTTTAAAATTATCTATTTCTGAACACACTGATAGCACAGTAGATACAGCCAGTAGGGGTTTTTTTTAGATAAAGTTTAGACATCAGTGTACATTAACTTTTTAAAAAAGTTTAAAAAAAGTTTTTAAAAAAGTTCTTTAAAAAAAAAGAAAAAAAAGATAAGATCTAGCATGCACTGGACAGATGTTATGCCTGCAAGCAATCAATTGGTAAAATTGAGTATTTGCCCAACTGTCTTATAGTTACAAATATGAGCAAATTTAGCCATTCATGCAAGTATAAAACTAAAAGCAAAAACCCATGAAACTTGCTTGCATTCTCTTAGTAGCACAACAGAAGTTAGAAGTTTACCACCAACAACTTCAGATTTTTTCCTGAACTTCAAACAGGCTCAATACTGAGAAAGATGGATTCTTTTTGTCAGCCTAGAAACCACTCAAACAGAAAAAAAAAGTTCACAGCTAGCAGAATGCCAGCAAAAACCAATTCAGTATTAGAACAGAGACTACAAAACACAGACCACTGTATTTTATACTTACTTAAGTAGTGCTACTTCAAGGAAGCCTTTATGGTTCACTCCTGAAGTTTCTCATTCCTTCTTCAGGATCTCAGCCACCACTCAATCACCTCATAAATGCCAGATCTGTTTTGTCAGATTCAAATCCCAGGGGAAGCCTGCACTACTCTTTTCCCACAAGTCTTAGTGGGAAACCTGTCATAGAAGTCAGGTCTTCCTCCCACACTATATTTCAAAGAGAAAACACAGTTTCTTCTACAACAAATAAATAGATTTTTAAAAAGCAACAACAATCATCTTATTTGAATTTTCATATGCAATGAACAGAAACTTAATTAACCTCATTGCTTAACATACAAAATAATTAGTGTGCCAAGTTACTCTTTCCTTTTTAGTAAAGGAAGTGGAGACATCTGGTTACCATTTTCTAATAGAAAATAATCAACCAATTTATACTTCATCGACAGTTACATGGTATAGAAAAAAGGCAAGGCAGTTCTCTTACTGAGGAGGCATTGGATTTTATTTTCAAGTCTTTCACATTTTCTG
>VYXD01014540.1:1478392-1494432 GCA_013397195.1 Hylia prasina
AGATAAGGGAAACACTGCCCCACCTGGTTCCAACACCTCATGAAGATGGTGATAGAATACATACTTTGGGCACATCTTACATTTTTAACCTAGGACACACATATTATAACACTAGTTAATTAAAAAAATAGTAACAAAGAAGTTACTCTATATTCCTTACATCTATCAACTCAGAGGGACTGTGAATCAAAATCAGGACAATGTTTCATCAATTTCTGGGGACATAGTGCATCCAAAACCAATTAACTGAGGGTGAGAAGAGAAATGGACAGTAGGAGCTTAACCAATACAGAATAGTTTACCAACATATTTATTGGATGGTTTGGATGATCTATAGTGAATTCTACTTCTTGAAGAACTACTTCAGTTTTTTTTTTTTTTACTATCACTGAAATTTCTTAAAAGTTCTGGATAACCAGCTGCCTTTTGCCTTTTGAAAATAAATTCCTTTGAAGAGGATAACTACAATATTTAAAATCTGTGCTAAATGATTCAAATTTATCAGGTTTTTCACTACTATAAATGGTATAAAATGTGAATTCAAAATAAGCTTCTGTGAACACAGCTTTATAGTACAGTGGCAACTCAAGGCACCATAATTCACTGTTTAATTTTTTACTTGAAGCTGAATACATAGTAGTTCCTTTCCTGAATAAATCTATGGCTGAAGTAGAACTTGGGTAAAATTCCCAAATGCCCTGCAACCAGCAGTAAAAAAGATAACTTGTTTTTTTCTTCCTGCCAGTACCACCTAGAGACACAGATCTTCCACAAACATATCTATTAAAACTTCCTAGGGACCAACGAGATCAAAAGTGAGTAGGCAAGTACTGGAAATACATATAGTTACTCTTTNTATAATTGCCAGTTGGACGAAGCTAGTTTAAAACCAGCAGGGTGAAGATGCTGGTAAATATAGGCAAAGTCACCCAATTAAACACTGCCTTTAGCTCTTATAAGACCACCTGAGGTGTGTAAAGTTGCCCAAGTCTTTTTCTAGATCTAGATCCAAGCTATTTGTTGAGACACATGGAGTCATATAATAGAGATTAATGCTTAGATTCCTGTTAAAAATTATCTATTTCTGAACACACTGATAGCACAGTAGATACAGCCAGTAGGGGTTTTTTTTAGATAAAGTTTAGACATCAGTGTACATTAACTTTTTAAAAAAGTTTAAAAAAAGTTTTTAAAAAAGTTCTTTAAAAAAAAAGAAAAAAAAGATAAGATCTAGCATGCACTGGACAGATGTTATGCCTGCAAGCAATCAATTGGTAAAATTGAGTATTTGCCCAACTGTCTTATAGTTACAAATATGAGCAAATTTAGCCATTCATGCAAGTATAAAACTAAAAGCAAAAACCCATGAAACTTGCTTGCATTCTCTTAGTAGCACAACAGAAGTTAGAAGTTTACCACCAACAACTTCAGATTTTTTCCTGAACTTCAAACAGGCTCAATACTGAGAAAGATGGATTCTTTTTGTCAGCCTAGAAACCACTCAAACAGAAAAAAAAAGTTCACAGCTAGCAGAATGCCAGCAAAAACCAATTCAGTATTAGAACAGAGACTACAAAACACAGACCACTGTATTTTATACTTACTTAAGTAGTGCTACCTCAAGGAAGCCTTTATGGTTCACTCCTGAAGTTTCTCATTCCTTCTTCAGGATCTCAGCCACCACTCAATCACCTCATAAATGCCAGATCTGTTTTGTCAGATTCAAATCCCAGGGGAAGCCTGCACTACTCTTTTCCCACAAGTCTTAGTGGGAAACCTGTCATAGAAGTCAGGTCTTCCTCCCACACTATATTTCAAAGAGAAAACACAGTTTCTTCTACAACAAATAAATAGATTTTTAAAAAGCAACAACAATCATCTTATTTGAATTTTCATATGCAATGAACAGAAACTTAATTAACCTCATTGCTTAACATACAAAATAATTAGTGTGCCAAGTTACTCTTTCCTTTTTAGTAAAGGAAGTGGAGACATCTGGTTACCATTTTCTAATAGAAAATAATCAACCAATTTATACTTCATCGACAGTTACATGGTATAGAAAAAAGGCAAGGCAGTTCTCTTACTGAGGAGGCATTGGATTTTATTTTCAAGTCTTTCACATTTTCTGTATTTTCTATATAGTAGTAGCATTTCCTGATCTTACCTATTGAGTACTTTCTTGATATTGGAGCATTATCTACTGTGTTTGTCTTAGCAGTACTCTATTATAAAATAGAAGATTAATAAAATATTGGGCTGAATTTTTTCCAGGTCAAACTCTTCATGTAAGGATATAATTAAAAAAAAATCATTTATTCTTACCACATAGGTTGCAACAGAAACCAAATCTGCCTTTATTCTGAACTGAAAAATGTTATGATATCTAAAAATTCATTAAACACATTGTGCTGGTTTGAAAGCAAAACCAGTGAGAGACTCCAAGTCAGAAGTACAATTTAATAAGAGCAAAAGAAAAGCAGTAAGATAAAGTAAAATAAAATAAATTCAATAGTATAAAAATACCACTGACAGAGTCAGAATACAACCTGATACCCTGTTAGTTAGGGTGTTAGTAGCAGTCCAGATGAAATGGTCTCGTCGAAGCAGTGGTCTTGTAGAGAGGTCTGGTAGCTCTTGTCCTCCGTGAATCCAGTGGGGNATTCTTCTTCTTGAAGAACTACTTCAGTTTTTTTTTTTTTTACTGTCACTGAAATTTCTTAAAAGTTCTGGATAACCAGCTGCCTTTTGCCTTTTGAAAATAAATTCCTTTGAAGAGGATAACTACAATATTTAAAATCTGTGCTAAATGATTCAAATTTATCAGGTTTTTCACTACTATAAATGGTATAAAATGTGAATTCAAAATAAGCTTCTGTGAACACAGCTTTATAGTACAGTGGCAACTCAAGGCACCATAATTCACTGTTTAATTTTTTACTTGAAGCTGAATACATAGTAGTTCCTTTCCTGAATAAATCTATGGCTGAAGTAGAACTTGGGTAAAATTCCCAAATGCCCTGCAACCAGCAGTAAAAAAGATAACTTGTTTTTTTCTTCCTGCCAGTACCACCTAGAGACACAGATCTTCCACAAACATATCTATTAAAACTTCCTAGGGACCAACGAGATCAAAAGTGAGTAAGCAAGTACTGGAAATACATATAGTTACTCTTTAGGAAATGTTTAGGGAATGAAATAGGAGTGGGTGAAAACATGAGATCGGAGTCAGAGGCTAGGGAGCAGAAATGTACACTATGCATCAGTAAGCATTAAGAATGATGGATAGCTGAGCCCCTCTGAAGTCAGGAGCTATCTGCACAGCTTGTAGTATTCACTGCTGCTGAGGATATAATTCATTACATTAAGTTTGTAAACCTCTATGCAAGATAAAAGGACAGAAGAAAGGGTTTACTGTTGTAGGCAAATAATTCCCTCCAGAATGAACATTAGTTGCACTAAGTTTGTATATACAGCATTTTTTATTTTGTTTACTTCTTTATATTAGCATAATACTGTAGTAGAGGTGGCATCTGACTTGGAGTTCCCTTATCGGCAACCCTGCTGTTGAAATATAAGGTTATACACTTCCTGCAGAGGTTTGGTGCTTTTTGGTGTGTTTGGTTTTTGTTTTGTTGTTGTTGTTGTTGTTGTTTTTACGTAAATTAGCTAATAACCATCTCTGGTAATTAATTCTGGAAAAGTGATTAAAGTCAAGGTACAAAAGAAGAAGAAGAAAATAATCTTTGACCTATATTATAATCAGCCATTCACTGTGTAACTGTATGAACTATCAAAGGCAATTCTGAAGTTAGCTTGCACAAAGGTGAGAAAGAAAAGGTGTTAGGAGTGTAATTAAACTAAAAGCTTTTAAATAGAAATAAGATCCATGATAAAAAAATTCATTCTTATGATTCCCTTATATCATGTGTAAGCTGGTTAAGCATACCTTGAAGCAAGAGGGCAAGTTCTAATTATTAAAAGCAATTTCACTGGGTGTGATGATAGAAACAGATTTTTCTGTGCTGTTTCAAATACATGTGTGTGTCATATGCCACAAAATGGGAAATCTGATTGCTTTGGTGATGTACTGCAGGGTAAATTACTGCTAATTTGTTGTAATTCACACAGGAAAGTGGAATGTAGACCCTTTCAGTTTTTAGATTATCTCATTAAGGAACAGATTTGTCTCTTCCCTAAGATAATATACTGCCTTCAGTCTAAAACTCAATGCACCTAAACATTTCATATAATTGAGGCTGTTTATAAATATTTTGGGCTAAATTAATATTTTATTAATAAGAATTAGCTGCACTGCAAAATGTCAGCCAGCATTAGTGTTGTAGTGGGCAAAATTTATTGCCAAGAAGACCAAAACCATCCTACCTTGTATGAGAAATAACAGGGCCAGCAGGACCAGGGAAGTGATTGTCCCCCTCTGCTCAGCACTGGTGAGGGCAAATGCTAAGCCCTGTGTTCAGTTTTGGGCCCCTCAATAAAAGAAGGACATTGAGGTGCTGGAGCATGTCCATAGAAGGGCAACAGAGCTGGTGAAGGGTCTGGAGCACAAGTATGATGAGAAGTGGCTGAGGGAGCTGTTCAGCCTGGAGGAAACAAGGCTCAGGGGAAACCTTACTGTCCTCTACAAATACCTGAAAGGAGGCTGTGGCCAGGTGGGTGGTGGTCTCATTTCCCAAGCACATGACAGGACAAGGGGAAATTATCTCAGTGTAGTTTTAGAGTGGATATTAGGAAAAACTTCCTCAGTAAAAGGATGGTCAAATATTGGAACAGACTACACAAGGAAGCAGTGAGGCTACCATCCTTGAAGGCATTTAAAGGATGTGTAGCTGTGTTTTTAGTGGACTTGGGAATGATGTGTTAATTGTTGGACTCAATGATCTTAAAGGTCTTCTCCAACATCAATGATTTTATAATTCCATGATCTTTCTGTTAAATTTTGGAAGAGGTGTTAATAGTAGCTATTGATACCAAAGGAGTCACAGACTATTGGAGCACACAAGTAGAAGAAAAGAAAAAAAGAAAAGGAAAAAAAAAAAGAAAATATATTAAAAAAAATTGAGATAAAATATTATTTCTCATAATAGGAAGTTCAGCTGGTAGAGATGTGACAATATTAGCTGATGAGTTGGCAGAAAAAACAGCAGAAGACACTGTGATGAAGCAGGAGACACAAAGTTAAAGTACGTGTTAGGTGTAGCTGCAAATGATGTTGTATTTAGGCAAACAAGATGAGATTAATAGCTAGTTCATTATCGAGATCAATGCCCCAGGTTTCAGTAGTGCAACCTACCTAATTTTGAGATTGTATTAAATAATAATTTTTTTTCAAATAGTTGTCCATATCATTCCTGTGTTTTCCTGTATACAACCTCCAAATCTAGTTCCCTCAAACTTCCAACTACTTAAACTATCTCAGATCCCATGTATGATTGCAAAGACTCCTACAGGATGGTGGTGTCAGCTCTAGCTCCTCATTGGCACTGTTCAAATACTATCACAATCATTTTCAAACTATTTGAGTTTTCAGACTAACACCAGGAACAGATTAGAGGTTCTTTTCAGCTTTATTTTAAAATACCATTTGCAGGAGTTGAGCTTGCCATCTGGTACTGAGAATTTCTCCATGCTATATGATTCATAGTGCTGCCAGTCAGTACTGCTGAACAGAGAAGAGAAACACCAGCGTGTCACTGAAGCAATATTCATTTCTCGTTGGGTCTCTTCCACAGAGGGTAAAGCAGAGCACCAGCTTTCCTGTCCATCCATCCCCCACGAAATGCTCTTTGTATCCTGGTGATGCTTGTAATCACCTTTTACTACCCAACATGTGCTTTCAGTGCCGTGACCTTAACTACAATTTATGATTTTTCCATATGCTTTCAAAAGACACAGTTACTTGAAAACCTGTAATTGTACATTTTTTTGGTTGTCTATGTTAGAAGAAAGAAACTGGAATTAATGTAGCATGTTCATGCCTAGCCCTAACCGAACTGGATGAGATGAGCAGTGTTATGCAGCCCAGGCAGGTTATGCAGAAGACTTCAGCCTGAGACTATGGGAGGCAGGATACTGAAAGGATGGAAACTAGTATGCTAATAGAATCATTCCATGATAGGCCATGTTTCTCATTCTGGTTCTCAGTTGGTTCAGGACTTGTCACATATAAGGTCATGTTCCTGTTCTGCACTTGGGATTGGACCCCTGCCCTCAGATATGCCTGTATATTAAGTTCATCGCTCCCCTTGGTCTTTGGATGTTGCTCCTCAGATTGTGTGGTTTCTGTGTTTGTTATTTTCACTATTAAAGTTCTTTATTTTTTGGGCAACTCCAGCATTCCCACCCCTCTATCTCTCCATGCTCTCCCAGCTGGACCAGACCTGGAGTCACAATGAGTCGGACTGCAACAGCCCTAGGGAGGAACTAAGTGCTGGCTTTACAGTCAGACATATCTTTCAGAAATGCAAATTAAGAACAGACTTACAAAAGCTGTAAGTTATGGAGCATGCCATAGTTATGAAGGAACAGTTTTCCAGCTCCAGTGTTCCCTAACAGCTAGCATTTCTTTCCACCTGTTTTTGCTTCCAACTCTGTTTATTATTAGGTAATTTCATTTTAGGAGCATTAGTCTTTCAGTTTAGGACATTTATTGAAATACTCAAGTCCCTCTCTGAAAGCTCTGCTAGCTCTTCATAAGCTACTGACAGCTTAAGGCCTTTGTTCACTCAAGATCAACATAACTACAAAACTAACAAGAAACGAGGGCTTAGGACTTAAGAAAAATCTTTTTATAACAGAAAAGGTAACACCCCAAATGTCCACCTTGAAAGTCCTGCACATGTTGAAAGAAATTAATGCATCCACCAAATGGATATGAGTGTTTAGCCTGTTTCTGCTTTTCAAACCTGGAAAAATTCAGCTCCCTTTCACAAGGAAAAGGTTATAAAATATTTTGTAAGACCCTCTCTTCTCTTTGTTGTGATAAAGTATTGTCAGCTCATAAATTTTTAAAAAAATCACTCCACCTCAAATCTTATCTATGAGAGTAAAAATCAGAGCTGCTGGAAAATTTAAAAGACCCTAAATGACACTTTCAACTTCTCTACTAAGTAAAAGTCCCCATAGGATTTCCACATCTGCCTCCCACCCCAGCAAAAAAAAAGTAACTTAGAGCATAGAGAATATGTAATTATTTGAGCTGTTGAGTGCAAACAATACAGGCAAAGCAAGAGCAAGTAATACAAAGTATTTATAAAACAGCTAAAGTATTTCAGGCTTACTTTTGAAAACACAAGCTTACCAGACAAACAATAACCAAGTGACATAGATAATATTTCTCTTTGCACTCTGCATGCATGCTGTGTGGGCTGCATACTCAAGAGTCTTGACCCTTTCTAAAATAATAAGCAACAATCAAATTAAGAACATTATAGATGAATTGGGTCGAAGACAGAATAGAGTCTTCAAATTTACTGTAATCACTTTCAACAACTTAAAAAAATAAGGATGAAATAAAAATGGAGCAGTGACTCTAAATGCTCTTCTAAAAGAGCTAGTGAAGTTTACCGCTAGAGGGTGGCACTGTAGAAAAACAACTGTTGTATTCAGGAGAAGAGACAACAGCTTTTCATATTACTCCATCAATAGAAACTGGTGCAATACTGAGGCTTCACACTGTGCTTGGACCATAATGGAGTAAGCACTTTGACATGGCCATGCCTCTGACCTTTTCTTTGGTGCAAGGTTCCCAAAGACTAAAATGTCTCTAAAATTAAAACAAAAACCAAACAAAAACCAAACTAAAAACAAAACTCACACATATTTTATTAGAATAGAGAGAATTCTTTGCCTTTTATACAGACACTCAGAATGACTAATCAACCAAACAAGAAATTATTATAAACTTGCAGCCAAATTTGCCATGGTACACCAGGAACCAGATGGACTGCTGGCTTTTAGGCCCATCTCAGGACCATATTTCCTTCACAAGCTCTCTTCCTTCAAGAATGCACCAGAGGGTAGGTGCCTGCTCTCCTAAAAGAGAGTATAACATTGATGCGGCACTGTGCATCACAAAGTCTTTACTATAGTAGTAATGTTAGGTTTGGGGATCTCTGGCCTGGCAGGGAGTAGCCTGGGGATGCACAGGAAGCTGGAAGACAACATAGCCAGGATAGATCATCTCAACTAACCAAAGCCATATTCCGTTCTATACCATGTGGTGTCATGCTCCATAAAAAAAAAATGTTGGGTAAGTTTGCTTGGGCTACAATTGCTAAGGAATTGGTGGGGCATTTGGTTTGGCTCTCTTTGGTTTTTTTTGTTTGTTTGTTTGTTTTTTCCTTTGGGTTTAGTGTGGTTTTTTGTGGGGTTTTTTTTGTCTGTCTTTTTGGACGTTGTTTTTTTTTGTGGGGTGGGAGGGACCATACAGGGAGGGATGTATTTATGTGTTTTTATTTTTTACTTATTAAACTGTCTCTCTTAATCGATGAGTTTTCTCTCCTTTATGCTTCTGATTCTCTCTCCCACCTCAGAAAGAGTGAGGGAGCAGTGGTGTGGTGCTTAGCTGCCTAGCAGGGCTAAACCACAAGTACTATTTGCAAATTTTAAAGTACTCAAGAAACACTAGAGAGTTGGTATCTCATGGTATCTTCAAGTAGCTGAATGTAGTGTTTTAGTAATTAACTGTTTTTTAAGTGCTATTAGCTGATGCTTCAATGTTATAATGGCTTCCAACATAATGGCAGATTATGGATTTGTAAAACAAATATTGTAGATATTAATTTCAGAACTATCACAGATCAAATGGGTAGTTATGCTCTTGTTATTTTATTTATTCATGTTTATTATTCTAACAAAGCAACAACGTAAATCTTTAATTTCATTAGAGTCAGGCTTGTTTCTACATGGAATCACATATCTGGTGTTTACACATCAGTGTTTTTTCCACTTCATATGAGTTTTAAAACTAACATTTTTACACTAGCAAGTGATAAATTATTTTATATATATATATCTTCCAAAACTTTTGTTCAAAGAGCAAGGTTTAATTCCAAAGCTGATTTTTTTTTTTTTTTTTACATTGGAATACCATGAACTAAAGAAATTTGGACCCTAAGTATTCCTGAGATCCTCTTTGTCTTTAACTCTGCAATAACTTATGTTCCTAGTATCTCAATCACTTGCAAATTTTCCTCACTAAGTAGTTTATCTTTCTCTGTAGTCTCATGCAACTGGAAGAGCAAGCCTAAACCTCTGTTTAGGGTCTGGGACCCTATGAATGATTTTCTGAGGATATTCAAACTCCCAGTAGTTCACAGGGCCACTTTTCATATCATCATTTGTCCACCTTTTGTCTGTTTACTCTGCTGTCTCTGAACTGTACATTCTAATTCCACCATGGCTGGTGCTGCAACTTTGGTCCCTATGCAAAATATTTCTCCAGGAAATTGATGTTGCCCTGAAATTCATATGATTAGCCAGCCTTCTTTTCATACAGTTTTATTGGTGTCATGGCTGACAACTACACAATTTTATAGAAAATCATACAAAGTCTTGTGCTTAAGGAATATATCCTGGCATAGTCAGATAAGCAATACAGGTCACTGAGTTCTCATGAGGTTCTTAATATAATTTATGTTGGAAGCCACCTCTGGATAGATAAATGCTTGCATAAGAACACTAAATTCACACCTAGATGTTGTTTCTCAGGACCTTCTACAGGTGAATTTTGCAAATCTCTACAGATAAAGGTTCAACACACTTTGAGCCCCTTTTCCCATGTTTCTAAATGATGAAATTCCTTCTTTATGTCCTGTTGGATTTCCTCTTCTCTTTATTGTGACCTTTTGATATCTTTGCTTTTTGCTCTGTGGATCTCAAAGAGTTGGGACCCACCTCTACAGTGCTTCCTTTGGATAGTGAAAGCTAAAATAAGATATCAATAGCCTTCTTTTTTTCAGGCTCAATAAATACTGTCCCCATAGAAGTTTTTTTTATGTCGTGCTCCAGCTCCTTGACCATCACTGAGGCATGGTGGTACTCAGCTGAGCCCACTCCAGTTTTCCAACATTTTTCTTCTGTTACATAGCAAAACTAGAAAGAATAAGTGTACTTCATGAGTGTTAAAATGGACAGTTTTTGTCCTTGTGACTTTACTTATTATTGCAGCTCAATATGTGATTAAATTTCACTTTTGTCAGAAAACCTTTCTTGTTCATGTTCCATTCATCCCTCAAAACTCTCTGATTCTCTTTTGAATAGTTTCTACATAGTGTCTGAGAATTCACAGAGATTTTTTTCTGAATCAGGTTTTGCATTTGTTTGTTGGAGTTCATGGGATGTCTGTAGTTAAGTTCCTTCAGCTTGAAGTCCTGACAAACAAATCTCTGAATCCATCTGGGTGTACTACTTTAGCGTATAAGCTGAAAACACAGGAATACATGGATGTGTAGGCTTAGTTAAATATGACCATTATTGATTTTTAACTTATTTGTGGGTATGTCTCAGATGATCCTCAATGAAGAAATGAAAACTGGAAGACAGTCCTTTTCTAGATAGCATCTAATCTAAAGGGGCACACCCCAGCAGTGTGGAGACAGACTCACGGACCTGCAGAAAGAAATAATGGAATAAAAATATTTTACATAACAGGTGATTGTGAAAGCATAACAGGACCAAGCCAATACAATTTCTTTCTAGATATCTTCTGTATGTGCCTTCAAGCTCCTTTTTCATCTTTGTGGAGGAGCTTTGTGAATAAGTAAGTTAGTTTGGACATGCATGAAAACTATGAAAGAGAAAGAATAAATTACTTGAGATGTGTTCTTTCAAAATGAAATTTTTAAGGAGGAAAGATGGAAGGAGACACAGGGAACTTACACAGAGATTTATATAGATTTTTCAGAGGAAAACATGTATCTGTACAATAATAAATAAGCTTTTTTGTTGGTTTGGGGGCTTTTGGTTTTTGTTTTGGTTTTTTTTGGTGGGGTTTTTTTTAAATTTGTTTATTTGATTTTTTTTTTCTTTTTCTTTATTTTAGTGAGGTACTATAGGTTAGAATTGTCTGGACAATTAAAATTTAGTTCTGTGAGAAAACCTCAGGTGGCAAAATATGCCATTCTTCCACACTGAAATTGTTTCAGGTAAATTTTTGTTTTGAAGTGATCCAATTTTCTGGATCTTTTAAACTGATCTGCTGTGCACCACTCTAAGGAAAGATTGCAGTATATGGATGCTGCTCAGAGATGGATATCCCTGGAGAAGGGATTCATACGAGTCATAAGAGTTCCTAATAGTCAGGGTTAATGCAGCTGTCTTACCTACTGTGTGCTTCATCTGTCTGTGACTCAAAGTCCAGGTTTTGTACAGCAAAACTATTGTAACCATGGCTAAGGTTGCTGAAGCAACTGTTTTGTGATTAGAGAAATTGTGAGAAAGTACATTTGATTTGCATCATGCAATATATAGTAAGACTGTTGAGATGTAAACACAAAGAGTAAAGAGAAGATAAACCGCAGCCCAAAATTATATGGAAGTATACAAAATGATACAGGGAATAAAACATTAATATAAGACAGCTCCACAGCTCTGAAGCTCCATTACAGAGAGCAGCAGATGCCAGACCTTTCCTATCAGATCAGTTACTGTCTGCTAGCAAAGACATTGGATGTCTTAAATATGACACAATGAGTTGGAAGTCTGAAGTACACTTAAATAAGTGAGGGAGTGCTTGGTTCAGTGGCTTGATAATGCTAGTTATCATTTGTGTGTGATATGCAATCAATGACAGCTTTATACTGTGAAGTTTTATATGGCAATCTTCAGAGTCTTTCAGTATGTGCAAAGAGATGCCCCAAAAAAGTGACCCTGAGAGAGACAGATGGTTACATCAGTTGCTACTGCTCATGTCCCAGATGAATACTGAGAATAAATTTAAGGGGTTTTTTTTAAGAATTGTAGTAACATTCCTAGACGCAAGTGGAGGCATAAATAAAATTTGGTGACCTTGGGTGTAAATTTCTTCTGAGGTAATTCTGAAGTCATTGGTAAGATATCTATGTGTACTTGGGAAACACTCTGAATCCTCTATGACAGGGGGCAAAACTGAGCCTCAGAGTCCTTACAATCTGTTTGGGCAGGTCAGACAAAACTTTTAAGGTTAACACAGAGAGTACTGTAATGAAGAGACACATGTAGCTCATTTGCCAGTTACATACAATAAAAAAAATTAAAAATACATTATTTCAGAAAATATATATGTGTATATATATACCAATATTTACCTGTATGGACATGCTGGTATGTGGTGAGGTAGTATGTTGCACTGTCAGTCCATTAGAACATTTGCTATACCCACCATTCAGATTTCAGCCATCAGCAAACCTGTTAATTATTTCCATATCTCTGGTGAAATGGATGCACAGAAATCTAAAAATTTTCTGAAAAATGATCTGGAGCAACAAAAAGATTAGTTGTTGTAGGCAAGAAAATTGATTCAACATGCAAATCCACAGAACCATAAAGCAGAGAAAAAGTAAGTTACATAAACTTGATGTAGGTTTGCAAAGACAAATAGTGAGTATTGTAAATAGGCCACCCTTAGGCACAATAATGGTCTGCGCTGTTAAACTCATAACCTAAGGGCCACACCTAATTTTCATGTGCATTGAGATTCACGTCAGGAAGACAAGCTCTAATTGTTGCTGCACTGCCCCAGGCTTGATTACTTATTTTATTGTAAAAGGAAGGAGGAGGAGGCACATCACAATGTATCTTTATTTATATTTAAGCAACTCCCAACAGAAGACCTTACTGGTATAACAAAATGGAATATAAATTATGTATACATTTATGTGTAGCAAACATAATACAATTCACTTGTTCAGAATCTCTTTGCGACTCAAGAGGTAAAAGGGAGAAATTGTTTTGGTGTTTAATGAAATCCGTGATATATATACCTACAGTCTTTCCTATGTAATTTCTGAGGTATGAAACATTGACTTTGTATGTGCTGATGAATTCTTTGATTACAGTAAAACACTTTTAGGACTCATGTCTGTGTTACTTGTGTTGAACCACAGCCAGTGAATCTCCATTTGGCTTGCCACTTCAGTCACTGGGAAAGAGAATTGGAACAGAAAAAAAGAATTGACTAAGGGACTGACTGTATGAAAGACTACAAAGAAGATAGGCAGACCTCTGATGTTAGCTTGAATAAGAGTTGTTTAAGTCCTGTACCTATAGGGCTTCTTACAGCTCTTCATAGTGCCTTACAGCCGGTAGCATCCAGCGAGGACCTTTAAAGTCACAGTGGACCTATCAGGGTCTCACATTCCCATTCTCACAGTGTTGAGGAAAGGAAGTTGAATGGATAACATTGATATCCTTTGTTGCTATGTCTCTGACTCTGGGGATGTTTTATTGATTAATACTGAATTCAAATAATATTTGAGTTGAACATAAATATTGGAATTATATATATCAAATTTGAGCATTGCTTTGGGACCTAAGAGAGAATAACTCATACTGTGTCTGCATCAGAAATTTCAAACTACAGACTGTCAGGTAACTATTTTTTTTAAATCTTATTATTACAGCAATTCTTTCTACTTAATATAATACAATACCCAATTCCACACAATCAAGAATTAGTAATAAATCCTTTTGAAACAATGCAGAAAGTTGATTCTTTCAAGTGTTTTTTCATGATGCTGTTAATAATTGTATTATAAATTAGTGATGTTTTTGTACTACAGACACAAATTTATACTGTGTTTTAGGTATTATTTTCAAGAAAATATGATAAGGAATTACAGGTTTCTAATAACTCTAAAGTCATGATAACTGAAGACCAGCAAGGAAAAAAAGGCATAAAGATATTCTGCAAGGCAGGGAAATCCCTTTGGAAAACTCTACTGTATAGAATACAAAACTTTTCAAAGAAAAAGTGTTTATTTGAAACAGTAAGAATAGTGAAAAATTCTGTCCTGAGCTATGAGATGCCAGAAATAATTTCCAAGGAAAACACAGGGCAAAATAGAAGAGAGAAGTGATGTGTTACCACCCAAAGCAGAGAATTGTATGCATTAGATCTCTAAATGTCACTCATTTTCAGAATGTAAGAATATAAATTAATTACAACATACATTTATCTCTGGTATTCAAACTTTAAACAAAATTTCTTGCTTTGCTAGCAGAGTATGTGAAATAAAATGCACCATGAAGGAGCTCTAAGATGCCCAGCTGAAAAAGCAGATGAGAGATATCTGCAGTAAGCCAGAAAGGCACTCCATGAAGACAGTTTTGCTTCTAAAAGAAGACAAGGACATTAAAAATTACAGTTCCCTTTACTTTTGTTCATTCTTGCCTTCTTGTTTTGCCATAAGAGCTGTAAACATTTTCATCATGTTAGTTTTTCTTACTGGAGAAAGCACAAAGTACTTAAGGAAGAGCACTTCTCCCTGCAGGTAACATCAAAACCTAAAGTAACACTGTTTGTAATCTTGGCCTAGTTGAAGTTCAAAGACACCAGTGGTGGGCTGGTGTTTCTGTAAGATTATGTTATTTCCCATTCAAAGGTTTATAAAATGCAGTGGATAAAGGACAGCTTCAAATCTTCTGGTGTTTGCCAGGTTCATCCAGTCCTGTTCTTCCAGCTCTGCTTTGGAAAAAACAAAACGAAACAAAGCAAAAAAGCCAACAAATAACAACCTCAGTCTATTCTCCTGAAATAGCATTGGAAAGAGCTCCCTTATATTCCTGTAATGCAACCTAGCAGCTCTCTAGCATGCATCTCAGTTCTGCCTTCAGGTGGGATCAAGCTTTCCTTCTTTATAAGACTAAGCAGAGATAAAACACTACTGAGTCATTAGTGAACAAAGGTGACATTACAGCAATCATCTCAGACAGTAAATCACTTTGCACACTGTGCCACAATGATGCTAACTAAACATGAAGCACTCAGTCCAGCCTATATTTCAGCTGAAGACTTGCCACTGAGGACAATATTACACCAGCAATGAACTTGACCTAATGTCCTTGGAAAGATGACTTCAGAGTGCCATTTCGGAAAAGGGAAATGGCATAGATACAGTGGTGAGACACAGAGGAAGGAAGAGGGCAGTAGTTCAAACCTTTTCATATGGACAAAAATCACTGATTATATCCTGGAGATTCCTGCCTCTTTTAAAATTTAAATTACCCACAAAGCTCAGCCCTTGCTTCTTATATTGGCACTTGCATGCTTTAAAAAAATATTCCATAGATAGGCAGATTAGAAAAAGAAAAGCTTTTTTCCCTCACCCAATCTCACAAAAATCTGTTTTGTTGAAGCAGAGGGAATAATACAGCCTTCCATATAACCTTTGCAATAGAATTGAAGGATTGACTTGCCAGTGAGTTCTCAAAAAATCTGTGAATATCTCAGAAAAGTATCTATCTTCTGGTAAAATGTAAAAGAAGGATAGAGGAAAAATCATTGTTATCAGTGTCAGCTGAGTTAAGATACTTCTTGAGGGTCATGGAGACAATCAGGAGGCTGGAGCACCTCTCCTGTGAGGAAAGGGTGAGAATGTTGGGTTGTTCAGCCTGGAGAAGGGCTGACTCTGGGGAGACCTTATTGCAGCCTTTCAGCACTTAAAGGGGGCTTGTAAGAAAGATGGAGACAAGCTTTTCAGCAGGGCCTATTGCATTAGGGCAAAAGGTAAAGGTTTTAAATTGAAGAAGAGTCAGTTTACCTCAGATACAAGGAAGAAGTTTTTTACAGTGATGGTTATAGGTTAGGTTACCTAGGGTTATAGAATTCTGTGGTTACAGAATAGGTTACCTAGGGAGGTGGTAGATTCCCCATCCCTAGAAACATTCAAGGGGCTCTGAACAACCTGATCTCATTGAAGATGTTCTTGCTTAGTGCAGGAGGGTTGAACTAGATTTTTTTCCTGTAGTACATAAAAGAAAAATAGCCAACCAGGCTGAGTGTCTGAGAGAACTTTTTCCCCTCCATATTTCCATATTTC
>VYXD01014540.1:1509698-1530030 GCA_013397195.1 Hylia prasina
GGTTGGTTGGTTGGTGGGGGGGTTTTTTGTTTGTTTTTGGGGGGGGGTTTTGTTTGTTTTTTTAATTCACAAGAGAGTAATTTATTATTTGACAAATTAATGTCTCTCATATTCTTCAACATTGTTTTGCAGCAAAAGCCTCGTTTAAAATTATTGATTATTCTGCCCTATGAAAATTCCAGGATGGATTTTCGCATTACTGCTGTTGCCTTTCCAAAATGGCCTGATACATGATCAGGTCAGGTCACATTTTTGGGAGGATGTTCTTTGAAGAGTTCTATCTAATAAAACAGTACAGTGCTCTTAGCCTCTAAGCTAACTTAAGATCATGATTCTCAAATTAGGAATGTAATTTAAATATATATTTCAATATAGAAACAAATGTCAGAGTTTCTGGAAGATATGAGGTCTTCTATCAATTAAATCAACAACTGGATGCCCTTGTAAGTTAGCTGAGTAAGATGCCAATATAAGAATGAAAATTTTGCAGCATTTTTTACCAGTAAGTTTGTAGAAAACCTCTCTGCATGGTGTACCATTTTTAACAGATGTGCTTTATGATTCTAGATGAGCTATGGAAGTCCCAAATTACAGGTGAATGTGCAAGAGTCCATAACTCCTAAAACCACAAAGATTCTTAATAGAAAAAATTACATTAAAGTGTCGAGTTCTACTTTTAATTGGAAATATATTTAAGCTTGCAGTGCAACTCAGTGAAATGGAAAAATCACTTGCTGACAAAAAGGTCAACAAATCTAAACCATCCATGCTCATGTAGTAGAGAGCTCTATTCCATAATACTGGGAGACTGACCCTGTCTTCAAAGATGTTATCCAAATTAAAAGAATTAATGGAAAATGTTATGGAGTCAGAGAATGAGAGTCTGTAATAAGAAAGAATGGAAAGGATAAAAAATAGATTTGTAGAGATTAATCCACAATAAGAACAAACACATGTCCTTGAACAAAATATCTTCGCAGTCATTACAAATAAGAGGGGCTATTGTAAATTATACCCATGATTTCTGACAAGGTCCATTACTGAAAATAAATCCTCAAAAACACTATAAAGTAGAAAAAAAAGTCATGGATTTCTGAAGAAATAAAAATATTCAATAAGTTAACTGATGATACAATTTTTTATAGCATGCATTACAGAAGTATATGTATTTAGAAAGTGTCCTAGGGTGACTTTATGATGCCTGTATCCCCAATCGTCTGTCCTGCTTGTGATGTATATTGAGTTCTGTACCTTTAAAACAGTCTGACCGTGAACGAGGAGAAGAAAAATACGTGAAGTTTTTGTTTTGAAAATACTGCCGGACTCCCACGCATTCCTCTCCTGACTCCGGCGGACAGCGGCGGGACAGNGTATCAAAAAAACCTTTTTAAACTGATATTTCAAAATCTTTTCGATAACACTTGATCCAAATTTCGATTCCTAAGCCTGCATAATTATTTAAAATTTTAACATTTTATAGTTACTTAAATAAATATTGGAACACTTTTTCTTGGAATTTATATTCATTATTTTTAACTCCCATTATAGAGTTTGAAAGAAATGTAGATTTTGTCACATATTATGCATACACATCTATCAATTATTAGAGTAATCAGCAGGGAATTGGAGATACATAATTTGGAAGCTCCTACAACATTATAGAAACAGGAGTGCTATCCCTCAGCAGAAACAAATATGGCAATAAATAATGAGGATAGCATCATTTCTTGCATCTTGATATGTACTTGATAATTGTTTGGAGTCTAAAACTGACAGATAAATATTTATCAGTGATTTAAGGAACAGAGAAGACCATTATGTTCTATTCAGTTTGACATTCTGTGTAATAAAGGTCACAGATCTTCACTCTAAGAAAATACATATTGGAGATATGAATACTAGACAATACAGTTTTATTACATTGTGACAGACAGATTTTGGAAGGACAGAAGTGTTAAAGAATATTATATTAGGATGTGATATATATTAGAGATACATCAATGTTTCAAAGTTATGAATGCGCTGTTGCACTGCCATGGTAATCGTTGATCATAATTAATGCTAATATTATAAGCTAGAAGAAGTCTCGTGATAGTTTTGACCCTGGGAAAAAGAACTACTTATACCCACAGGCTTGACTTACAGTGAAGGTAAAGGAGACAAAGAGGTAACTGTAATCTCAGGTCACAGAATGAATTCACACCATTCCAGGCCTAACATGAAGAAAGAACATAATAAAACAGACTGAATAAACTCAATCTGCATTAAAGATCTGGTTGGGATGATGAAATAATCTATACCTATTTTATGGTATCCGGCATAATGAGACAAAAGAAATGTGCAGGAGCAGAACTGTAATAAAGTTCATAAACCTGCTGGGCATAATCACAATGAGTTACAAATGGATTAAAGCCCAAATGAGTGTTCTGAAGGGAAAGGAATATAATGCCATACTCAGAAAAGATTACCAAGAACTTGACATTCAGTATTTGTTCTGAGTAGATCAGCAGTATCATTAATCTTATAACTATGGCAAAAATACTTTTGGCATTGTGTAAAAACACAAATCTGCATCAGTTAAGGAGAGAATTGTTGGAAGGCTATTTGGGTACTACGGAAATATATTTTCCATAATGTATTTCCAGTTGAGTGTAATTCTATGAAATTATAATAATTAGGGTCAAATATTTTGGTGCAAAATTGAAATTAAATTGCCTTAATGTAATTTGCAAAGTCAGATACTGGATATTAGTTTTTACCAACTGCCAGGCAGAATTAGTGCATTCTGACAAATGAAAAAAAATGCCGTACTCAGAGTTCTCTAAAACTAACCATGGAGAAACCACAGTTTGCTGCATCAATGAACAGAACACATTTATAGGCCATTTTATTATTTTTTTTTCATTTACCTCCTTACCCCACATCATTTTGAATGAAGCAAGAGAATGAACACTCCTTGCAGGAGAACCGAGTTCATAACTGTCACAAAACACTGGAAGTCAGCATGATAATGAGCCAATTTGTGTGGAAATGAACTCATTAATGCTAATGTTTTGCTGACTCCCAACTGATTTGAGAACTCCTTAACAAAAATCAAAACAGAAGAAAGAGGGGAGGTTCATGAATTTTGGAAGTGTTGTGTGAAGAAACAAATGTGTTTCTTCCTTATTCATATTCTAATTTCAGTGATCTACTCTGTGATCTGATCATCCTGTCCCAGAAAACAGTCTGGGGAATATCAGTTTGTACAGAAGATATTATAACTGAATTCTAGAAATACCCACTAGGTAAAATGAAAGTACTGATTGCTTCTAGTTTTTTAATTCTTTTCTAACAAAACACTTCTTTACTTTCAAATGCATAGGCTTTCCCACCTGAAGAAAATATAAGCTTTTTTTATATACGAAATCTCAAAAACAGTTCTTCAAGATATTGATTCTCATACACCAGTTCAGATTCACAAATCTGTCCTTCATGCAAATGATGCTTTTACCGAGGAAATTTCCAGGCAGAGTAAAGCACTATCACCACTAATGGCTACACCAAATCCATGTACTTCAAATTCACCATATTTTTTTTCCTTAAAATAACCCACAAAAAAAAGGGAACAGCTGAGGTACAAAGGTAGAACATGATGTTTTGTTATCTCAGAGGAGTATTGAGAGTTTTATCACTGCAAGGTGCAAAATATTAGAAAGCTTCTACGGCAAAGCATATTGAAAGAGCTGGAGGTCACAAGGTATGTGCAGTTCAGATAAACATCTCAACACAACTCAGAAAGATTAGACTGTAAATCTTGCTTGAGTGCTAGAATAAGGAACTGCAGAAGTGCATCACATGAAGTTACAACTATTTTATGAAGATTAGAATAATTTTTAAGACTTATGAAGATTAATTTGCATTGAGTTTATTTTTAAATTGATATTTATTAGATTAGGTTAGATGATACAGGGTTCAATTAACACTTAGTAATTTATAATTATTTTATCTACTCTAATTCATACTTAAAGGCTCTAATTAATTAAAATTTTAGAAAATCATTCTTCTTGATTATGCCAATTACTTCAGTCATAATTGCACCACCATTTATTCTTTTAGGACCATAGTCAGTACACTTGTATTTCTTTGCAACTGAGCTACTTATCTAGAAAGGAAGAGAACCACATTAATTTAGCAAAAATATACTTTTTTTATTTCCTAACCAATATTCAATATTTATAATAATTTTCTAAATGTGATAGCTATACAGTGATGCTATATTTTACAGAACATACTGAAATTAATAACTTTTTATGGTTTTTGGTTGGTTGGTGGGTTTTTTTCTTACATCAAAACACCTTGAGTGGATCAAAGCTCTTTGAGTTCATATCTGAAGTGAGACATCTAGGATCATGACCATCTCATAGACAGAAACCTAGTATTACCAAACTGTTCTTTATATCTTTGCTAAGGCAAAATATCACAATTTATTTTCTTTTTCTATTCAGCTTAGAAATTCCAAAATTGTCAACTTGTTGATGATATAAATGAAGATTAAACAGTGTAGTTAGGGGAAGTAAATGGCTGTGACATAATTGCACTTAATTTCATTTTCTTTTTTTGCAGTTTCTTAAGGGTAGCTTTTAATGATTGGTATAACAGCCATTGGTACTGCATTGTTGTGCTGCTGAAAAGTCATGCCAGAAAACATTCTGACCCTGCAGCATAGCTCTGAGATAACTAAGTTAATTTTAAGCAAATAGTACCATAAAGTGGATAAAAGAGCACATTCAGGTGTCCATAAATGTTGTTATTTTAATTATCAAAATAAGATAATTTTATTCCAGTGGAGGCATCTCTCCACTACTATATTTTACATATCTGACAGGAATTTTAGTCATACTTATCACTGTTCTTTCACTCTAGAAAAGTAATCGAATGTCAACTTTATTCGCACCAATCCAGCCTACACACTGAGCACATGACCTGCTCTCAAGATCACTGTTTTTCAGTGACAACTATCCCAAAACCAAGCAGGTTGCAAATCACATTACTTTTACTAATAACTTGCAGTTAGTCCTCACCACTAGACTTCCAAAGACTTTTTCTTGGCAGCTTGGGTTTCCCCACCATTTGCATCATGTAACAAAAGACCAACATAAGGGAAACAATCAAAAGTCACTGGTGTACTGCAGACAGAATAAGGAGCATGGTTTGCAGCCTGTTTTCTGTCCACCTCCTTTTTCAAGGAGAGGGACTTTTTGGAAACTGTAACCATGCGATAATTTTGACAGCAAAATCATTTCCCAGAGCAGAGGGTTGAAAAGGGTCACCTGAGTGAAAAATGAGCAAATGCTATCAAGAAATACTTTTTTCCCTAAAGTGCTCTCATTGTAATTCTATCTGTCAATACCAGATGAATGTCTGACCACACACTTTATTCACTCAGCAACAGTCAGGTAATGATCAGTGTCTTTATATTATTTTTCCCAGTTTTATTTGTATGCTGTGTGACATTCAGCCTTTGCAGCACAGAATTGGTGGGGAAAAAAGCAGCGCTAAATTTCATTTCTGGGAGCTTCTGAATTCTATTGCATTTCAATGAAAATTCACCTGCACATAGAGCAGCTGATCTACAGAAGCCTATTTTGCACAGCTGGAAGACATTAAAATATAAAATGTTATTTCAATGATCAGTTTCTCCCCTGTGCAGAGAAATATGTTCCAGATAAGCTTCAAAACCACATACTTTAGCACCAGAGCAGATACAGCAGTTTATGCAGATGGATAAAAGAACTATAATAATCTTGTTAGGAGAAGTTATATCATAGATGGGATTTCTTTGAGTATTTAGGCCTTTATTTATAATCTTCATAAATCACCTGGGCAGACAATCCTACTTCGAAAAGCTTAAACTTGCTGACAAAACAAAACTGCAAACATTGAAAAAAGTAGAACCAAGATTTGAGTAAGCAGTTCCCACTGTAGATAGAGAAAAGAATTGGATTATTATGTGTACCAGATTACTAATGTTGTATTAAATAGTATTGAGACATCTGAAAATCACTGATTGCTTAAAAAGAGAAAAGAGAAAAGAGAAAAGAGAAAAGAGAAAAGAGAAAAGAGAAAAGAGAAAAGAGAAAAGAGAAAAGAGGTGGGCACATCATGAGCTCTGTCTCTCGACATTCCCTCCATGAAGGGGCTGGGGTGGACAATATCCTGGAAAGGGACACAACCAGGGCAGCTGACCCAAATTAACCAAAGGGCTATTCCTTGCTATATAACATCAGCTCAGATATAAAAGCTAAGGGAGGGCATTTGTTATTTTACAGTGCTTGCCTTCTGTAGCAACTGCTACCTCTCCTGAAGCCCAGCTTCCCAGGAGGTGTCTGAGCATCACTTGCTGATGGAGAGTTGAGATTAAATTTTTTCATTATTCTCTTCTTTTTTTCTTTTTTCCTTTTTCTTTAGTAAATTGACTCATCTCAACCTACTAGCTGTTTTCCATCTTATTTTGCTCTCCCCTCTGCCACGGGGAAGGGGAGAGATGGAGTGGCTTGGAGGGCACCTGGCAACCAGCCAAGATGAACCCACTACAGTGACTACCATTAACATAAAGAGAGAGAGAACAGAACCAGAAGTTTTGTCTCCCTTTTATCTACTGTTAAAGAACAAACATCTGTCTGAATGACACAGAATATTGTCAAAGGAAAAGTCAGGTGAAAATCGAATATGCATCAAGCAAAAAACATGGTAATATAAACCATTTTTCTGCTTGTCTTTAGAATCGTTCACATACTCTATTTCTTATAAATACTTTTTATTCTTCTAAACTTAATGCAAAATTATGTAACCAATTTATAACAAACAAATAAAAAACACACACACCTCATTCATCTCTGGTGTTTTCAGAAATACAAGAATAAAATAAACTTAGATTTGGAAAATATTAGAAATTTTATTCCATCCACATAAAATATAGCCTCCTGAAACTGCTCTATAAATCCATTTTTTTTAACAGAAAAAAAAGTCACCACCCTTTACAGAAACATTCAATTACATAATTTTGTTTCCACATGGAAAGATCACTTACTATGCTCTTTTTATCAAAACAATATTTTTCTTTGCCTTGTACCAAATTAATTTAAACTTGCCTTGTACAGTTCTTGAATGAGAGTCCTTAACACATATTTTAAACTAAGGATGATAATGGACAATCATACTGCCTCTCTAAGGATTTTCATACATAGAGAAGATCATTTGCAGAAATGTAGGGTGTAAGTTTATAGCAGAGTCATCACTTCTCATTAGTTTCACCTGCAAACACTCAGTGCTCTTTTCCCATGGGGTGTCAGACCGTACTTTGCCAGTAAATGGCCCCATGAAAAAGGCGTCTAGCGGCTAGCATAATTTTTGCAGACTGGCAGTCAGTAGTGAACAGCAGTCAGTAGTGAACAGCAGTCTCTGTTCACTCTGCACTGCTGAGCTATACTGGACAAAAATGGGTAGAAATTCTCCTCAAATTGTGGACCTTGCAGAAATGCCATCATGTCCTCAGAGAAGTTCTCTAAGATGTTATTTCATATGTAGATGGTCACAAGCTGACTGCATATCTTGGACAACTGTTATGATTATGGGGGTGAATCTTTTCTGACTAATTTTTCTTGTGTAGGCATCCAGGGATGCTAGAATTAAAAAGACCAACCAATCAAAAAAACAAACAAACGACAAAAAAAAGAAAACAACATTGAAAAAAAACCCACAAACAATCCTCATTCTTTATACTAAATCCTCCCCTGCTCTGTAAATTGGTTCCCATGTTGCATTCTTAACAGTGAACTGAATAATACCTGCCATTTCCCCAAATTTAATTCTCTACAGAAATGCAAGATAAAGGTGTCGGGGAAAGGGGAAATAAACATCTAGATGTAACTGAATCTATAGACCTCCTTCAATCCTTCAGGAGTGTTCAGCTGTCTGAAGTTTATCACAGTAGCCAATGGTCAAATACCAGCAGGCTCCGTAAGTGATACTTAAGGATTAAACAGATAATCTAATTCACATCCTTCTTATGGATTTTTATGCCTAAAACTGACACTATTCTTCATCAAGATTCCTCCTAGAGGTCTATAATCCTCATAGATTGTACTCCCACTTGAGCTCAACTTTGCCTTTAAAATCTTCTTTTTAGCCTTGGCACATCCAGAGGGTTTGGCAACAAGGATCTATTCAGTCTCTAATTACTCAGTCTTTTCTTTCTTGATATGAAAATGAGAAAAGTTTACAATGACTGAAAGTATATTTCAAAAGACAAAAATATAAAAATAAAAAGGTACAATTTGAAGCTAATACACTGATTTCCCTCCTGTGTAACCTGTGCTATTCACTAGGCCTTATTCCCTATTGCAGAAATTACCAATAGGACAGTGATTTTAATGGAAGTTATGATGTCAAAACTGTATATATTAAGAAAACAATTGTGTTTTCAATGTGTGTTTTTGGATTGCTCTTCTATGAGACACTGAGAACCACTTTTCCTCTAGTCAAATAAACCAGGGGGCTTCCAGGTCCTTTGGAGACTTTGATCTCATGTTATTTTGTGTTTCTGAGTCATGATTTACCTCTTGAAATCACTTGCTGCTAGCCTTAAATCAGTTTAGGTTCTACTTTGAAATTATGTCACTCTCAAGAATAAAATATAGACTGTTTTTTTCTTCTCATGTACCAGAAGGAACTATAAATGAACCATAATCTTTTCTTCTCTTTCCATCATGGTCTGCTAAGATAAATAACCTAAAATAAAAATAAAAATTAAAAAAAAAATCAAATATTTCAATACTACTTTGGTTTTATTTTTTAAAGTAGCTTTATGGAGAGAGTAAATTTCAACAGTGGTTAAAAATACCTTTTTGTTGTGTAAAGCTAATCTCAGTTTGTTTTTTGAATTGGTTTAGCAAAATTGCAACTATCCACAAGCAATTTGGTTTAATTTGTAAAACATCACAGTCAGATTTCAAACTACAGCATGGCCATTACTTGTTTATCTATTTTTCTATAAAATAATAGAGATCAGTTCCTAAGGGGAAAGAAAGAAAAGAAAAAAATCACTTTCTAAGGAAAATTACTATATATGATTATGGTAGAGCTCAGTTAAAGCCCTGTAGTTTAGTGCAGGACAAAGAGGTCAGCAGGTGACAGCATCCACATTCTGTTGTGGCCACACTGTTGTGTTTGCAGTCAGAATACCACGAGGTGATAGATATTTAAAAACTTCTCCCAAAATAAAATTGATAGAGTTTCTTAGACTCAAACTTGGTGTTTCTTAAAACTCTCTATATTCCTTAACCACAAAATGTACCTTAGGAATAAGTAAGAGTTACACAGTTGTGAATCTGAATTCACCAGAACAAATTTTATACGCATTAAAATAATTGTTAGTTATTGTTTATCATTATAAGTGTTAGATGAAAACCACCTAATTAGTGTTAAGAAACAAAATCATAGCTCTAATTTCTTTTTACTTCTCTAGTTCGAAAACTATTCCTACCAGCTTTCTTCACTGTATTTCTAATAAATAAAGAATTATTACTTAATGTGTCTGGCCTCCATAATACTTTTTTAATGTAAGAGTAGTCTTTTGTAAAATATGAGGATTGGCAGGGAGACGACATGAACATAACTGTAGCCAAGATTTTTTCCTTAACTTGTATATTTAAACTACTAACATTTGAAATATTAAAATGAAGACATTTATAAATTATGTGTCTTGTAAATTATTTAACATCTGAAGAGTTTAAGAAGACATTAAATGTAGTTGTTGCTAGTGTCTCTTCTAAAAGCTGTTAGTTAAATCAATGGGAGTCAGCTTATTGGTTCCAGTTGATTTTGTGTCAGTCCCAAAGTGAATGTAAACAACCAGCAAATCAAATTTGATCCTAATGATTCCCTTCACATTTCGTTTATGATTAATGTTTATTTTAAACTTCACAAATGATATTAAAGCTTCATTTTAACCAAATAAATGCCATAGACCTAAGTGAACTTTTACTAGGAGTTTGCTACAAGTATTTCTTAAAAACACAGAGAGTAACAACAGAATTTTGTCATTATCTGAGCAGACACTATGATTGAGTGACAAATGAAGTCAATGGGTTTGCATCAATAACTCACCTAACCCATAGGAATGTGCAGGATATTGAATATACTGTCTTCCTACATCACAAGATTTACAGAAACACCTGCTTAAGTAATTCTTTGCTTATTCACTTGGGAAAGCAGTCACAGATTAAAGACTAACAGGCTGTCAGTTGTATTTTTCCTTTACTTTAACATTTTTTGTCCTCTAGTCCTCTGGAAAACAATATTTGAAAACAGTGGAAGTACATTTATTCTTCTGGCTAGAAAATTACCAAGTTTATTTCATAGTTTGACACAATTAATTAACTATTTAAATATTCTCAAATGAAGGATTAGAATGGCAATACTTGGCCTCAAGCATATCTCATCCTTTTGTTTTAAATCCTTGCAGTACCTGTACATAATATTGCTATTGACATCTTAGCTATAGCTGAAGGAATAGTGAAAATTTCAGAGAAATTAATTACATCTTCCCATTCAAAGGCTGTTAAGAAGGCTGTTAATTAGTATCTTTTCTCTCAATATAAGAATTTTTAAGAATGTTTATTCATAAAATTAAAGGTTTTAAGAATGCCAATTCTTACAAATAATTAATTGAATTAAGGTATGTTACCTACATGGTCTGATTTACTGAGACACAAAGATTGAAAGAATTTTATTTTTNGAGGTATGTTACCTACACAGTCTGATTTACTGAGACAGAATTAATTTTTTTTCATAAAGATTGAAAGAATTTTATTTTTAAAGGATTTTGAATTGACATCCTGTATTCCTACACATTTTTCATCAATGTCCATATTTTGAGTTTTGAAAACTTAAGTCTTAAATGAAAAAGTCCAGTTTTATAAAATCCAAATGACTGAAAGGAGCTATGGAGTGCAAGAAGGGGAAGCTGCCCATCAAGCCTTGGCTGCAGAACTGACTGACAGTGCCAAGCACAGGTAAAGTGGCTTCCATGGGGCACTGTGTTAACTAGTCACTTGTGACATGTTTCTGCAGTGCAAACTACATCAGAGACCCAGTCTCAAGTGTGCCCCATATATTTTCCCAGAACCATAATCAGAATTCTAAAGAAATTCAAGAATTCAAGCCTTAAAATCATGGATTTCATGAGGAAAAAAATAATCTCTTTTTAAATTTGTTTTTGCAATTTCTTGTTGTACCCATAAATGACATGTATTTTACTAACTTGTATTCGTTTACAAGACAATATCTCATCCTTTGGCAATTGCTAGCAGAATCCAGTTCAAGAAGATTTAAAATCTTGCTCCAATGGATAATCATATGATATATAATATTAGCCAGAAAATATCTATAATAAAAAGAAAGGGATTTTCCTCAGGTTTGAGAGCAACAGGGAAGTACTGATGAACTGGTCACCTGTGGTCAGATTAAAGTTATCCAAAAATGCAATGAGTTACATATTATTGGCAAAGATGGGAAAGTACAATCAAGATATTAATTAAATAGATATTTTTGAGGGACACATTTCCCAGGGTTCACTAGGGGAATAATTTATGAACCCTGAAAAGAGGTATGGGAAAATCATGTTAGTTTAGTCTAGTGAAATTAAAGCTGACAAGACATTATTGAGGAAGATATTAAACACAAATACACAGTTAAGTAAATCCTGTAATAATATGCAGAAGCATACATAGATAATGAATTAATTTAATTTAATTTATAATCCTTGTGAGTAAAAGCTATGACACATTTTAATGGTCTGTGGCACAGGACTCGTTCCACTTTCTGACATCATCTAGGAGTTTTATTTCTTAAATATACTGTCATTGCAAAAGCTTGGGATATTGGCACCATCCATGGTATTACGTGTTTCTGGGATATATCTTGGATATATCAATTTTGGTTTTAACTACATGTCATAGGTTTGTTGTAAAATGTAAATTTAGTCTGTATTCTGCAAACCCTTCTACATCTAAATTTCTATGACATACACTTACAGAATTTTGGATGGTATGGTACTATTCAGTTCTGTCTTCCTCGGTATGGAAAACTAACTTCCTTGAAAGATTTCTAAACTTACTCCAGATTGTACCTGTCTGCAAGTGTATCACTCTAGAAACAAAATCACAATGCTTTCTCCCATTTCACATGTGATGCTAAAGATAGTTACCAAAAAACCCAAGTGTCTTTCAGTGGATTGAATCTTTACTTGTATGCTTGTTTGGGTTTTTTTTATAATTTAGGGATTTTAAAATGGGAACAAATGCAACTAACAATTACTGCAGCTACCCAGCTGAGTTACTGTTTTTGTTAGCACTTTCGCTTCATCTTTCAGCTGAATCATTGTTCTGTACTGACAAAGTTAAAATAGCCTTTCCTCACAAAGAAAACAAACTCAGCTTTTTCACCTCTGAGCCGGCAGTGAGACTGAACTCAGTTCTGACATAAAAGCATTTCAAAAGTTTAATTATTTCTGAAATTTACAACGGGAGAAGTTAGTGAAAACACTGTTTTGGGAATGGACGATCATGACTGTAGAATATGAGGTTACCTGATAGAACCCTTTCAGCCTCCCACAGGCTAAGCTGTTTTGCATAGCACTGCAGCTGCCTTCAGAGGCAGGTGATCCATCACCTCCTCAGCAGGTGGTATGGGAAATAAGAAACTATAAGAGGGAAAAGGAACAATAATAACTGTAATAACAGCTGCAAAAAAACCCTCCCAATAATAGTAAGTATTTGCAAGGCAGGGATAATGTATTCTATATGAAACTCGCTGAGTTTGCAAGCCTTGCAAGGCTGTATTTTGACACACGCTGAGATTCAAACCATTCAGCAAAGGATAAGGAAAGATATGACTTTCTGCAAGACCTTTTCACAGACCCCGGCGGTAAATTGAATCTATATGCTGATTTCAAATAGACTTAAACCCTCTGCCCACATTCAAAGCAGAAGTCAAAACTAAGAAACAGTGTTAAGGCTAAAAAGATGAAGGTGAATAACTTTTTATCCATCTCTGATGGTTTGTATTCCCAGTTTCTTCAAGAAAGTCTCACTAGTACACATATACAGAAAGAACAGAATTGCATTCTATTTTATGCTCTCAATATGTCAGATCATGATTAGCTCTAAAGAATTCACTCTACTACTTTATTCCCTGCAAATTTATCATAAAGCAGTAGCTCAGCAACATCATAAGAGTTACACATTCCCATAGGTGTGACAATATAAGAAAGCTGAATTCAGATAAAAGTAGGAAGAAGAGGAAGGATAAATTCTGTCTTTCCCGAATGCTTTCAAGGATACCTCCAGGAAATGTTGCTTGGTGTTTCTTAGTTCACTTGCTTCTATTCTGTGACTACTTCTTGGATAATAAAAGAGACTTATGTACAGAGCCTTAAAATTGCTATCTGGTCTTTTACTTCCCTTGCTTGAATGATGAAATTTTTCAGCAGTTTATCCAGAATGTTATGATGCTTTGAAGTCCACAGGAATTTCAGCAATTACCAGCAGTTTTTCCTCTCATTGAACTTTATCTTTCAGTGATGTGATAATGAACACAAATTCATAGATTATGGTTCCAAGGTTTACATCTTGGGCCAGGGGCTCACAAAATTGAACCTTGATAGTTTTTAGATGTACAGTCATTTGACAGTTTTCCTTTGTACTTGAAGATAATTAATTTCATGATAATTACAAACCAAAGGCAAAATCAAAACCAAAAGTCATATCAGTTACTAATGGTGTCAAGGAAGATTTGCCTTTGATATTAATATTTGCTTGTGTTATATGTCATAGAATTGGAAGAAACTTCATACATCATCTAGTTCATTCTCCAAGACAATATATGCATAAATAATTTAAAATAATTCGGGTGCAAAAAATTTAGATGATGAGTATTCAAAAATGTCAAGGAAACCTGATCTAGAGTTTACCCAAACCTATTACAGAATATTTTGTGAAAGAAGTTCTTCATTAACTGTCGTAATCCAGTATTGTTTTTCTGTACTGACATCAGAGAAAAGCATCTTGGTAGTATTTTGCTGATAATATAAAAAGAGAAAAGATTACAAGAATTCATGAGATAGTGTTAGTTTCAACCAAATATAAAAGTTCAAGATTGTCTAAACTCTTAAGAAAATCTTAATCCCATTCTTAAATTGGATTTGTTATAGCTGAGACAACAGCTTGCACTGATGTTGCACAGAGACTTATGAAAACTGGGAGAAACACTGACAAAGTACAAAGCCTTGGAGAACAACCCAGCAAGCAAAGGGTGGAAAAGACAGGATAAAGTCCAAAAGGTATGCAAACAACCTCATGTACTTACAACATTGTTTGACAAACAGTCATAAGAATAGTCTCACACTTTCATAAGGAAAAAAAAATACATATTTGGTTACTGCTGAGTATTCTCTAGTTCTGTAGAATTTTTACTTCTGTTTGGAACAGTAAGGAATTGAAAAGTTGAAAAATGTTATCTTTTTCACTGAGCATTTCAGAAGAAACCTGCAGAAACAGCAAGTCACAGTTGGTTGCTTTGGCTGTTTTATTGACCTGATGTGATTTCACACATACTACTTCTAACATCTAACCCCCACAATGAAAAGGAGTGGTTGAGACACCAAAAGAAATTACTGAGAAAAACTGAAAATTAAAGGAATGCCTGAAACATGCTAGTGACACAGGTACAGGTCAAGCCAAGTTCAGAAGACTAGATGAACTGCTGAAAAAATATTGCTGCCAAACTTAAGCACTCTTTTTGAAAGGATAACTAGCCAGATGTGACCCCCTTTTGTTTTTTTTTTTTAATGTCTGAATAAGGCTTGACGTTTCCCCACATTTAACCTCTGAGAAAAATCCTAATAAAAATGAATGAGAGAAATATGAGAAAATCGATATTGCTACTGAACATTGTGCTGCACAGCTTCCATGCTTGACACCAGCAAAAGTTTGTTTGTATGAAAGAACAAGAAGTCATTTGCTTCAGCTCTGAGGTTAGCTGAATTTCAACGTACAGTCTTAGATGGACATTGCTTCAAGAACGAGCTTCATAATTGTTTGTAGTTATTTGAAGGGGTGGTCCCAAAGACTAATAAAAACTTCATAAATGTGATAAATTAGATAAATAACACATCAAAACAAAAGACAATAGCCTGGAAAAATAAGAAAATTGCCAAATTGTTCTGGATGATTATGTATTTTGTTTTAAATTCACAAAGGAGAAAGAGTTTACAGTAACCAGCTGGAAGACATGAGGCTAAAAGAAAAAAACAAAATAGGGTGGCACTGGGAATAATACTTTATCTTTTTTTTTTTTTCTTATGGCAATAAATTCCATAGCCAGCACTCAAGAAAGTGACTCTTCTTTGATTATGTGTCACAATTCTTTGAAGCAAAATAAATCAGCTTACACCATTCTGCAGCAGCTGGGCTACTTTGTGTGCCTATGCTACTTCCCCTTACATATACCTGAGGTATAGCTATCCTCCAGTGCACACAGTGAAAACACACTTGGAAAATGTATATTGTAATTGTCTTTAAAATAGCTGCAAATATTTTCAAGATATTAAAGTAAAATTATGTCCTGAATCAAGTTACTTCTGTGGTTTACATATGTTTAGAAGTTGAAATTTACATTGCCACATATCTCCTCCAAATACTTGGTTTTTTTTAAGATTTCTGGGGGCTGAAACTTTTATATAGGAGTATTCAATACTATTTTTGCTAGATATTCCTTCTAAAGAAAAAGCCTTGTGATTTATTCATTGCAAAGTAAGCCTATTAAAGTGTCAAAGGTTGAGAAATGAGAAATACTAGTACACTCATCAAAATGTTTCTGGTAAGGACATGTTGTGTTATAGCTTAAAAAAATTAATTGAACAGGATAATTTATAGTGACTATTTTAGACAGACTGATTGTAATTTAACTTGCTTGGATGGGATGTTTTGGGGGTGGATTGTGAGAAAGCTGATTAATAAGCACAGCTGTCTTTGTAGTAACTTGTAGTTTCTTTTAAAAATCATTACTGTACTTATATTTGGTATCATCACTATTAACAGTGATTAGGAAAATAATTTAATATAGCTATGATGGAAATAAAAGTGATAATACATTTTTATGTAATGCTCATAGACACTATTTTTAGCTCAGTGGAACGTGCCAACGTTTGCTAATATTACAAAGTGGAAAGTAGCTCAAAACATTCAATGATAGTTCTCTGTTAAAGAACTACCTAAAAAACTTCCTTTATAGTCCAGACTAGAAAATCCCTTATATTTACTGTTTACATCTCTATGATCATAATAATTGCCATAAGGTATTTTCTTCAGAAATTTAATTTTTCAGTGATAAATATAGAGTATGAAGTGTCAGATCTTAAATTTTCTTGCAGCCTTATATTTTCTTGCAGATAAAACATTTACTGAAATGTCAAAATTGGTGAATTTGACTGATAGATTTAAACAAAAGGGCTTGTACATTCCTGGCCTCCCTTTCATTAGCACTTGTTCTCAAAAGCTATGTGGGGCTTGGGAATCACAGGGAAATTGAAGAGGGTTTTAAATTTTTTTCTGTATTTTTTTTTAAATCAACAGGTTGCCGAGATTAAAAGTTCAGATACTCAGATAACTAATATTTTTCAATTGAAAAGGTGATTTATTCATGTTTGGGGTTTGGGGGAGGTTTTTGGGGTTTTTTTACTAAGAACTTTCATGGTTTGTTTTTTTTTATTTGTACTTGCTGTACTTTGCCCAGCAACTCACAGAATCACAGAATCACTAGGTTGGAAGAGACATTTAAGATCATCAAATCCAACCCAGCCCTAACATCTCAATTAAGCCATAGTACCAAGTGCCACATCCAGTCTTTTTTTAAACACACCCAGAGATGATGACTCCACCACCTCCTGGGCAGATAATTCCAGTACTATATCACTCTTTCCATAAAAAAACCTTTTCCTAATATCCAAACTATATTTCCCCTGGCACAGCTTGAAACTGTCATTCTGTCAGTTGCTGCCTGGTGAAAGAGACCAACCCCCACCTGGCTACAACCACTCTTCAGGAAGTTGTAGAGANAATGTTGCAGGGGGTTATTGTAGCCAAAATGCAAAACTTGACACTTGGACTTATTAAATATCATCTTATTGGACTCTGCCCATCCATCCAACCATTCCAGGTCTCTGCAGAGCCCTCCTACCTTCCAATAGATCAACACACGCTCCCAGCTTAGTGTCATCTGCAAATTTACTAATGAAAGACTCAATACTCTCATGCATGTCATCAATAAAAATATTGAACAGAGCTGGCCCCAGCACAGACCCCTGGGGAACACCACTGGTGACCGGCCCCCAGCTGGATGCAGCACCGTTCACCACCACTCTCTGGGCCTGGCCATCCAGCCAGTTCCTAACCCAGCACAGAGTGCTCCTGTCCAATCTGTGGGCTGCCAGCTTTTCCAGGAGTATGCCGGAAACTAAAATTACCCTTATTTTACTCAAATACCTATATATGCAGTCTATTTCACAAATACACAGGCAAGAAAGATTCTTATTTGTAGACTAAGAATTGTAATTTTATTGTAATAAAGTATAATTTCAGAACTGTTGGCCGCAAGAAGGAAACATTGGACCTTCAGAAAAAAGTTTCTATTTATATGTCAAACTTTTAAGAAACAGATATTTTTCTTTATTAAACCGAGACTGTCAGATACCTGAGAAGAATTGCATGACACAAATATTACCCTGTCAAATCATCTAATGGAACCGATAATACTCATCTAGTTTCACTCTTTCCTGAATTGCTAAATCAGGAAAATGATCTATCCCCAGTTTCTATCCCCAGTGATAACACCTGGGAATTGAAACTACAAGTCCTTTCTTTACCACTGGCAAAAACCTATTTAGTAAGTTTCATTTTATCTTTTTCTGTGCAAAAGATCTGTGGAAGTTTTTAAAGAAGCAATGCAAAATCTCAAATTTCATTAAGAGCACAGGTCACTTTTTATTTTCATAAGCAAATCTAAGTATCTATGTCACAAATTGAAAAAAAAAAAAAAAGCCATAGAAATAAACACTTTGTTGAAACAGAGTTCAGTATCCCAAGGATTTTCGGAAGCATTCTGTGAACTTAACTTGAAAGAGAATACATAGTAATAGTTCAGTGCTAGTCTCTGTTATACCATCTGTGGTTCACAGCAGTCATAATATGATTTTGTGAATAAAATTGATTGTCCCTCTTACCTTTGAGTTACCTTTGTGGATTCCATCAAAGCAACCAAAAAATATGCTCTGAAATAGGAACATAGAAATTATTTTCCTTGTTATATAATTAAAAAAAAGCAAGTGAGAATCAGCTAAAGTTAACAAAGTAATATTAGAACATAAATGGTTGGAAAAATGAGACTACACAATTTTTCCTAGGAAAAAAATAAAATGTAAGTGAAAGTGATATCAACCATAGTTGTAATGTTTTCTTTGAACAGTAAAAACTCGGAAAACATAGAAGCTGTCCAGACATGGTATTCTTATGGTCACCATGTGATCTTAATTTGCCACTGGATTCAAAGTTTACAGACACTTAGAGGAATTCAGGGCTGTCTTCTGTTTGATCATGCTTAGAGTCAGTGCATAAAAGACAGTTCCGTTCAGTAATTCATTCATTCCATTCAGTAAATATATTGTGTGTATATACAGTTATTCATTTGAATAATTTTTACTGAAGCTGAAAAAATCTATAAGAAACATTGGCTTAAAAAAAATGATCAAAACAACAAAACAACAAAAAAGGAGGGAAATTAGATAGAGAATGGAAATTACATTCTCGAATACAAACAACAATTTGACTAGATTGTAACACAATACACACAGTTATAAAATTATATTAGCAATTAAAAATTGATTGTCAAGTGGTAGAAAATCAAAAACAGATGTCACCAACCATCAATCCTGAGGAACAACAAAGATCACAAAGCTGGGGCTCAAGGACCCTTGGGATGTGAAAGTGTCTGCTGTTCTATGTGTACTTCTGGAAGCTCATCGTGGACCAGGCAAATCTTGGCATAGTCATTGCACTAGATGAAGATGGTATAATTTAAATCAGATTAAAATAAGAGGATTTAAGTAACACAGTTATTCTAAATATTTCTTTGCCATAATTGCAATAAACCAGTGATAACATTCTACCAAAAAAACCCAAAACAGACAATTCACCATGAAGTTAGACGTATTTTTAAATATTTTAAAGTATTTTTAAATATTTATTTAAAATATTTTTAAAAGATTGTAGAATTCCAAAATGGTATGGGTTAGAAGGACCTTAGAGATCATCTAGTTCCAATCCCCCTGCCATGGACAGGAGCACCTTCCACAACACCACGTTGCTCAGAGCTCTGCCCAACCTGGCCCTTGAACACTTGCAGGGATGGGACACCCGCAGCTTCTCTGGACAACCTGTGCTTTCTCTCCCTCACAATGAAAAATATTTTCCTAATATCTAATATAAACCTTCTCTCTGCCAGTTTTAAGCCATTGCCCCTTGTCCTGTCACGAATGCCCCTGTAAATAATCTTTGCCCATCTTTCTTGTAGACTAAACAATTTGATAAACAAGACCTGAATACTAAGCTCATAAGGGTCAAATATAGTAGAATATATTTTAAAGCTCATTTATACTATTAAAAAAAGAAATTGAAAATATTTAGAAAGTCGTACAGGTTAGCCTTAGAGAAGATTAGATTAAAATTTAAAGGTTAAAGTAGTCAGTATAGCTGTAACAGACTTATAGCAATTAAACATTGCCTGGAATACTAATCAACATATAATTAAGAAAGGCAATGACACGCTGGAGCATGTCCAGAGAAGGTCAACAAAGCTGGTAAAGGGTTCAGAGTGCAAGTGTTTTGAGACTGAGAGAGCTGGGTTTGCTTAGGCAGGAGGCTTAAGGAAGACCTCCTTGCTCTCTACAACTTTCTTTCAAAATTCTTTACAGAAAATATTGTCAAGCATTTGAACAGCCTTCCCAAGTGGTGAAGTTACCCTGCTTGGAGATATTAAGAAGTCATGTAGAAGAACCACTTAGAAATACGGTTTAATGATGGACTTGGCAGTGCTGTATTAACTGTTGGTTTTGATGATCTTAGAGGTCTTCTCCAAACAAACCAATTCTATATTTATGTGCTTAACAAGAGCAGCAATACATTTTTTGTTATTCAAATCTTTCACCAAAAAATTCAGTAAAAATTAATTGTTGACA
>VYXD01014540.1:1537573-1568052 GCA_013397195.1 Hylia prasina
TTTTTTTAATTGCTGGGGGAAAAGTGCCATTTCAGCCAGATCCATTCTGTTGCTATGGGCTTTTGATCTACGGAGTGCTTATCTAGAAGTCTCTTGTCCTGATTTTGTTTTAAATGTCAGGATTTATATATAAACCTTATTTCCCTAATAACTAAAAAAGAGTCCTGTTATTCCTGTGAGTTTGTATGCAGCCCAGTCAGGTGGAAAAGAAGATATTGGTGTCTGAAGAAGTGTTATTCCATGTGGCCCCATATGTTGGAAAACAAGGGTGGAGGATGAAATGCAATTTAATCCTTTGTGAGGGTTTTGGATGGGATAGAATAAGATTTCTTTATAATAGCTGGTATGGGGCTGTGTTTCGAATTTATGCTGGAAACAGTTTGGTGAAAAAGGCATGTTTTCATTACTGCTGAGCTGGGACAAGGCCATTTCTGCTTTTCACCCCACCCCACAACAAATAGACTGGGGCACGAAGAAGCTGGAAATGGGGCACAGACAGGACAGCTGACCACAACCATAACATATGATGTTATGCTTAGCATATACAGCTTCAGGACAGGTTGGTGATGAAGGCTACTGCTTGGGATGTGGCTGGGCATCAGCTGGTTGGTGGTGAGAATGTTTTTCATTTTGTATCACTTGTCTTTCGTTGGATTTCCTTTTTCTCTCTGTGTTTTTCCAATAATAATGACAACAGTAATAATAATAATAGTAATAATAACCTGGTTTTTTTCTCAACACATGAGTTTTCTCACTTTTACACTTCTGATTCTCTACCTTCCCACTAGGGCAGAGGAGTGAGCAAGAGGCTGTGTGGTGTTTAGTTCTTTCCTGGAGTTAAATGCTGACAGTATTAAACAGAATAAAAATTAATGCATTTGCACAATTGAAAATAATAATTTAGTTATAAGAACATGAAATGAAATTGTTCAGTTTTGCATAAATTCCCTTTTTCTTAATTCTTTGATTAGATATCTGTAGATCAGTTTTATTTCTAAACAGAATCATTGAATTTTGCTCTCTTTTTACATTAGTGAGTGATTGTGCATCCGGGGCTTTTTCACCCTTTTTGACATTACAATACATTGGAGACAATCAGATATACACTTTTCTAGGAATCATAATTTACAAGGACAAAATGCTTTGTGCAATATTTGTTTCTTGCAAAGTGCAACATCTTCTTTAGAGATTGTATTAACCAAAGTGAGCAAATGATATGCATTGTACTAAAGGGAAAAGACATTACCATGATGCCTGATAATAGAGATCAAGAAAATGCTTCTGGGCACCGTACCTCTAGCATGGTTTCAAAAGTCACCATTTCTTCCATTCTGTTTTAAGTATTCATACCTGAATCATTTTTGACAAAATACAAATGATGGTAGTAAAAGACAGTTCTTTTTTCTAAAGTGTGTTAAGAATTGGTGGAGGTTATTCAGTTGTCACATATGATTGTAGCAATCCTTTCTTATTTAAGAATGTGTATGCCACAAGTTCAGTGACCCTTGAATTTCAGGATCTCTTCCCATTGTGCTGTTGCTTTCCACCTGTCTATTGCTGTTGCTTCCCAAGACAGGCATCATTCCACCATCTGGACATGCTTCCAACCACATCTGGCAGCTTTGGACATGTTTTGCTGTCTTGTGCCTTGAAAACGCCTAAACCTCAGTAAACTCTACTTTCCAGAATACTCCCCACCACATTCTCTTAGGAAAAAAAAAGGTGTATCAGTGAGAATGGAAAGTCTTAGAGGATTTCCTCTAACACTTAATTGTGACAAGGATATTAATAAGGGTGTCATGTTAAGGGCTGCAGGTAAATGACTGGTTTAAGCAAATTCAGCTAACTGAGAAGGACATGGAACAAGACATACGATGAGAAACTGCTGGACATGATAAAAAACTCTAAGTGTGAGAAATTTGCTGAATTATAGATGGTGCTGTGGGGGGCTGCTGGGTATCACAAGTGGTTAAGGAGAAGCTATATGAGAAGAGACCCAAATTCACAGAGAGTAGGAAGAGAGCACTATGAATATTTCTGGAAACAGAGTCTTGCAAGGCCAGTCCCATAGGTAGGGCTGACATTGTCAGAGCAGCACTGTCATAAATATTAAGTTTGTGTACAGTGGTGACAAAACTGGGAATTATGGAAAACAGAGTAAATAGCGCAGGTTTCATAGCTAAGCAGATTGTGGTGAAGACAGAGAGTTAAAACAATGGTGAAAATTAGTCAGGAAATGACAAAAAGTATAACAATGTATGCATGTCATGCGCTGGTTTTGTCTGGGGGCACCTTTTGGCAGCCTTGGTAATTACCAGTACCCTGAGCATAACCGGAGAAACACATCCTTTTTTTCTGACCACACCAGAAGTGCCAGGCTGCTACCATGGTCACAACGGCCACAGATGGTGGAGCAGATGCTTTCCCAGGTGAGCAAGGGGAACACATGGATTAGCAACTCAAGCATTCTGGTGTCTTTTGCATTGATCACTGCTGCACATGTGGTGGCACCAGTAACAGCCCACTTCTTCATACCACACAGCAGCAATCCTTGCACAAATGCATCGACTATAATTAAGACATAAAACCTTCTACTAGCTCTTGACAGAGAACATATGAGGGAGGAAGCAAAATGTATTTGAGAATAGCAATGGTTATAAACTAGTCAGTTCATCAAATACAGTCTGCTGACATGAGCAAAGTCCATCACAAAAGTCAGATGCTGAGATGAGTAATGTGGGCCAGGACACTACTAATTCATGTCAGTTCCACTACAAGAGTAACATCAAATCTCCACAAATATTTTAGGAAAGGATAGTTTGAAACTGCTGCCACATGGAACAGTCGTCATCACAGCAGATTTACTGAAAAAGGATTTTTTTCTTGATATGTATAATTCTAGCTTAAAATAGCTTAAAATTATTCCAGAACCACTGCATGTTTCTGTATTATTTCTAGAGCACAAACCAAGGGAAAAATTAAAGCAAAATTTTCCCATCACCGGATGCACACCGTGTATATTTTTGGGGTAAGGTGTTACCACTCCATCATGAAAATAACTGGAGATTTGAGGAAAGGAGCTGTGGTTTTGATGACTTTTTTGTTTTTTGATCAAGCAAACTTCAATATCCACTTTTTTATTTATATCTCCTCAAACTTTTCCATTCTCCAAAGAGATGTAATGGTGCAGATCTCTTTATTTCAACTAGTGTACATGTGATTAAATATGGATTGAGATTTTTTTTTTGTTAGGTGGATTTAAATCCAAGATAAATATGTAAAATAATTACAGTACCTGAAGGTATAAGGTTCAAATTTTTGCCCTTCTCCATTAGTTTACCAGCACTGTATATGTTTAAACCATCATTTTTTTAATCTCAAATTTTTATTACATCTCCTTTGGGAAAATTATTAGGATCAGTTGTATTTTTCAGCATAAAGGGTAAGAATATTGGGCCATATTTTCTTGATTTTTTGAATGGATTATACAGGTCCATTAAATTTATAATTTTGTGTCTGAATGTCTTGTTTCTGGTTTTTTGGTTGTTTTTTATTTCCCAACTTATAAAAAGCACAATCAAAATAAAACTCATAAAATTGTTTAAGGGCAGGGTATCCAAAAATTCACGCCAAGAATTTTATAGACAGAGACATTCTGTCTGCTGACACTGAAAGAAAATTTGATTAAGACATAAAGCATTCAAGCAGACATCCTATAAGATATTTGTCAAAAAGTTAAAGAGCCCCATATTGATGTATTTGCTCATGGCTATAACTGCTTTTGAAATACGCACTCCAATAGAGCCAAATGCCACCCAACAGAGCAAATCCCACGTGTGTGCGTTTCTGTGTACAACACATTCACACACACAAAGCAATAGGCAGGTTGACTACAGAATTCTAAGATTAGTAATAATGATTTTTTTTTTTTTCTCAGAAAATTCATGGTTTTAAAGCGATACTGGTGAGAGCCATTAGACAGAGCTCGGTAGGCAAATCTGCGGGTGTGAGTAACCATGATCAAACAGCATGTAAAACTCAAATACTTTCCAGCTTCTGAAGGAATACTACAGTGTAGGACCTGCCAACAGCATGATGAAAAAATAATCCAGAGACAAACAACAAAGAAGGCTCATGGAAACCTAGAATTGTTTACAACCTCTAAGATCTAAAAGACTTCTAAGATCATCAAGTCCAACCAAGTCCAACCCAGCACTGCCAAGTCCACCTTTAAACCAGGTAGCCAAAGGCCACATCTACATGTCTTCAAAGTATCTCCAGTGGATGGTGACTCTATCACTTCCCTGGACAGCCTGTTCCAGTGTTTGACAACCCTTTTGGTGAAGAAATTCTACTAATTTCCAATGTGAACCTCCTCTGGAGCAAATTGAGCACTTCCTCTCTTGTCCTATTGCTTGTTTCTTGGGAAAAGAGACTGATCCCCCTCCTTTCAGATAGTTCCAGGAAGTGACTCCTTCTCTCCAGGCTAAAAACCCCAGCTCCCTCAGCTGATCCTCATCAGATTTGTGCCCCTGACCCATCACCAACTCTGTTGCCCTTGTCTGGATACACTCCAGCCTCTCCATGTCTTTCTTGTAGTGAGGGGCTCAAAACTGAACAGAATCACTGAATCACCAATTCACAGAACTACAAATTCACAGAACTAACTCAGATGGAAAAGACCTTTGAGATCATCAAGCCAAACCTTTGACCTAGCACCACCTTACTAACTAAACCATGGCACTGAGTGCCACATCCAGTCTTTTTTAAAATACCTCCAGGGAAAGTGACTCCACCACCCCCTGTCCAGCCCATTCCAATGCCTAATCACTCTTTCTGTGAAGAATTATTTTTCTAATGTCTAGCTTAAACTCTCCCTGGCACATCTTAAGACTGTTCTCTCGTTCTGTCAGTCATTTCCTGGGAAAAGAGACTAATGGCTACAGCCTCCTTTCAGGCAGTTGTAGAGAGCGATAAGGTCTCTCCTGAAAGTCATTTTCTCCAGGCTAAACAACTCCAGCTCCCTCAGCTGTTCTTCATAGGGCTTGTGTTCCAACCCTTCACCAGCCTTTTTGTTCTTCTTTGGGTGATTCAATCAGCTCAATGTCCTTCCTAAACTGAGCGGCCCAGAACTGGACACAGCACTCACCAATGTCAGGTACAGGGGGACAATCACTGCCCCTGCTGTGATTGTCACTGGTCCTGCTGGCCACCCTATTGCTAATCCAAGCAAGCCTTCTTGGCCACCTGGGCACTTGCTGGTTCATGTTCAACTGGCTGTTGACCAGTACCACCAGGTCCTTTTCTGCTGGGCAGCTTTCCAACTACTCTGTCCCCAGAGTAGCACTGTAGGGAGTTGTTCAGAACCAAGGGCAGGGCCCCCACTTGGTCTAATTGAGCCTCATACAAAATTGACCTTGGCCCAATCATCCAGCCTGTCTAGATCCCTCTGCAGGCCAACATTCTTACTCAACTTAGTGTCGCCTGCCAACTTGGTCAGGGTACACTCAATCTCCTTCTGCAGATCATCAATAAAGATATTAAACAGGGCTGGACAAATACTGGGCTCTGGGGAACACCATGGGTCACCAAGTGAATGTAGCACCATGCACCAACACTGTCCTGGCTCCACTATCCAGCCAGTTCTTAACCCAGTGAAGACTGTACAGGTCCAAACCATGGGATGCCAGATTCCTCAGGAAAATGCTGTGGGAAACAGTGCAAAAGGTTTTACCGAAGTCCAAGTAGACAACATCCACAGCCTTTCATTCACAAAGCAGGTTGCCTTGCAATAGAAAGGGATCAGGTTGATTAAGCAGGACCTGCCTTTGATAAACCTATGCTGGGTGAGCCTGATCCCCTGATGTCTTGTACATTTCCTGTGATGGCACTCAATCTGCTCCATGACCTTCCCCAGCACTGAGGTCAGACTGAGCAGCTTATAACTCCCTGGATCTTACTTCTGGTCATTCTTATAGATGGGTGTCAAATTTTCTAGCTTCCAATCAACTGTGACTTCCCCAGTTATCAGGACTACTGGTAAAAAATTGAAAGTGCTTGTTGAGCCCTTCTATCAGCTCCCCCAACATTCTCAGGTGGATCATATTCAGCCCCACAGTTTTCTGTATTTCTAAGGGCTATCTGTAGTAGGTCACTAACCACTTCCCTTTGGATTATGGGGTCTTAATTTTGCTCATATAATCTTACCTGTTTGCAAGGGTTTATTTTATTTAGCTTTAGAAACAGAGTTTTTACCTTGCTTGTAATTTGTCAAATTATAAACAAAAATTGAAAGCCCATATCACAAAAAAGTCTTATACAAATCAAAAACCTGTTATGTATTGAGAAAATTAATTTTAAAAAAATAAAAATATTTACATGATTGTCCTGTCTCCTGGGGTCCTATCTGTATCTGGTGGTTTGTAGCTCTAGTTTCTGTGGTTTCTTTTTGCTGCCCATATACTTATTTATGCTAGTGAGAAATAACCACTAGTTGGTGAGGATGGCTATTGTTCTAGGAAGACAGAACATTATTTACTCTAGATTTGCCATCTGGACTGTCTGGAGAAAACCAAAAAATTGAACAATCTGTCAAGAACACACAGCAAAATAAAAGAAAATGCCCAAAAGAAGGTGAAAGAGAAAGAACTGCAGGACAAAAGTTGCTGCTGTAGACCCTCAGAAGCCTGATGGCTTGTTTTTGTTGTTGAAGTTCTGCTCCGCAAGAAAATGTATTGTGATATCTCTGAAAAGTACTGCAATTTATAAGCTACCCATGCTGCACAAGCCAGTCCTGTGACAGCCTAATAGATGCCACAGTTAGGGGAATTATTTAGTCTAGTAAAATATGATACATATATAAGAATAATGGAACTTAGATTGGGGCATATGATATGCAATTATTCCACTTAATATCTCTAAATAATACCCATCTTCCAGTGTCTTCTTACCCTTCGCATGTTAGTGTTCTTTTTTCAGCCATCCAATTTATGCATATTTAACTAGTCTAATATTTCCTCCTAAATGAGACCATCACCTCTCTGACTGTTTTTAATCCTCTTCTCTGAAATCTCTTCAATATTTTTCTGGCAGCTAGATACCCTACATTTAATGCAGCATTTGGAATACATTCACACTGCAGCCGAACAGAAAAGAAAATTCTCTGTGGCAAGATACCTGTAAGAATTTTCTGCCAAATTGTGTTAGCTATTTTTACCATGTTGTGTTCTCAATATTAGCTTGCTGTAACTGTGACCACATTTCTTTCTTCATTATTGCTTCCTAGATTTATGAGGTGTTAATTTGGTAAAGACTCACATGACAGCCAGCATTGAGTATAGAAGTATTGCACTCTATTACAACACGCTGTAGGGTGGGCAAGAAGTGCAGGCAGTGGCTCGCTGACAGTGGAAATTCATTTCTTTCTTACATTTTGGAACTATTCAGGAATTATAGAACATTTTTTTTCTGTTTTTAGAGAATCATAGATCCATAATTTTTACGGTTGGAAGAGATCTTAAAGATCATTCAACTACCTTGCCATAGGCAGGGACACCTTGCTCTAGACCAGGTTATTCTGAACCCCTTCCAGCTTGGTCTTGAACACCTCCAGGGATGGGGCATCCTTAAATAGATACTCAGAAAGAGAATAAATTACATATATTAAATCTTAACTGAGCCTTTTCTTGATGAGCCCCTTCCTGTTCCTGGATGATATCACTCAGCAGACAAAGCATCAAGAGCTGGAATCCAAAGAGAATTTCCCCTGCTTTCCCTTGCAGATAAGTAAATTCTTCCATGTTTCAAAAACTTAAATGAATATTCAAAATATTGATGCTTTATCCTTGGAAAAAAAACTAATCTAGAAATAAATTTCATAGACTTAACTTTGTCCATGTGAGATCCTTTCCAGTCTCCATCAGCATTTTTATATTCTATTTTACAATCTGAGAAATCTGATGAATGAAAAACTGCCATTATTGATCACTGAGGCTATTGCAGACTCAGGCTATAAGAGGACTTCAATGAAGAGGATGAATGAATTAGGTGCTCTGAAGGTTTTAGCTGATCCCACTTTACTTATCCACTGCTTCTGCAATTCTCTCTTTATCCCACTTTGGTAGTGGAAATTATTATCCCACTTTGGTAGTGGAAATTGCACAGTTCTGACTGCTGTGGTGTGCCTTTTCCCCAAATCCTCTAACACCTGAAAAATATGTGTATTTTCTCTGTACTTTATAAGCCTCTCTCTAGTTACATCACTGTACCCCTAAGATTCAATTAGCACCTTTAGCACAAATATTCTTCTGCCAGGACTCCAAGGAAAGTATCCCAGCAGTACATTCACACCGTTTTTCAAGTGTGATCCTGACCATGCAACCTTGTTTTTGCAAAACCGGTGTAGTATTATCTGATGGATAATTCTGTTCTCAGTAAAATATCTATCCTTTCCTTTGCCTTTAATAATGAACTAGGTCTGGCCACAGATGAGGAGACAGTCAATTGCCAGATGCTAAATACCCAGCCCAAGGATATTGTATGTGTGAAAATGGAGTTGACCGGACATGTTGCTCTCACAAATCCTAGTGCTGTAGCTGCTCAGCTCTTTTGGCTAACATTCACACTGCTGCAGGTTTATATACTCAGTGGCAACTTCTGTCTTCATCTTTCAGTGGAGTCTAAGTGCACCCCAGCCTATTTGGGTGGCAAACTGAAAGTACTTCGAAAATGTAATCTGTTGTAAGTCTTCATGACTTTCCAGACACAAAATAATTAATGTACTGGTTTTTATTCTCCCTCGTATCCAGTTTTGCTGCAAAAAAAAAAATTTAGAGGCACCCCTTCTGCAAAACTGATTTTAATCAAGAAGTGATTTGTTGCTTCATGTAAGCAGTGTCAGGTAGAAGAGGGATTCATAGTGTTTATCCTGTTCTACAATATGGAAGCACAACATGAACATCAGCTCCATGTGCTGATCCACAGCAGGCAAAGATTGCTGCACACAGCTGTTCTTCTGTGAAATGTTTGCACTTCAAAAGTGTGCCCTGATTGTTGGTATTCTGATTCTAGGAAACCACCATTCAGTTCTTTCCAGGATACTTTTGGGTGGAAGCTGGAGGAAAAAAGCTACACCATTCACCAACACAGTCTTGGCAGGCTTCCCCGCTGGAGTCTTTAGTTTGTTTGTTTTGGGTTTTTTGTTTTTTGGTTGTTGTTTTTTGGTTGTTGTGGGGGTTTTTTGTGGGTGGGTTTTTTTTTTGGGGGGGGGGGGTTTGTTTTTTTTTTTTTTTTTTTTTTTTTTTTTTTTTTTTTTTTTTTTTTTTTNTTTTTTAATTCAAAGAGACACTTTGAATGTTGAGGCATACCTTAAAATTGCTCAGTCTCTCAAATGTCTTTTATCTCTTCTAGACCCTACACCTCATCTCCAGTCCATAAGGGGAATTTCTTTTAGGTCATGAAATTTCTTTCTTGTGATATATCAGAATTAAATTCCTATACAATTTTGCTTTGTATCTGGTAAAAATTACAGTGTGAGGTACATGTCTACATTATCATGTTCTGGTAAAAATCTACTCCTTTTGAGATTTTTTGTAAGTTTTACAACTTGTTTCAATAGAGTGTGATTTTGTCTTAAATTTCATACCTTGCATTAACAAATTCACTTTCTCAAACACTTCTTTAATCTTTCTTACTGTGTTATATTTTAAGAGTAGGAGGAAGAGAGAAGGTACATCAGGAGTACATCTGAGAACACATAGGTTTATTTGTGATTTATAAAAAGGTAAATGAAATAATACTTTTTTTTACTCATTCTCCTTAATCCTATTTCCAGGTAGTAACATGGTCCATAGAAAGAGAAGTCTTATTAATGCAGGATTACATTTACATTTCTGTAATATGTTTATATTTTATTTTTCAGTTTCATTTGTGGTTTATAGAATTTGCATCAGTAAAGAACTTAAGAACTTAATATTACACCTGAACTTAACTTCTTCATTATTCCACACAACATGTAAGCTTATGATTAACACTGGCTGAAGTCAATGACAGCTTAGAATAGGCTTTTTTTTTTTTTTTTTTTTCCTGTACTGCAGCTTACCTCACAAAAACTGAATTTTGGAAGATTTTACATAAAATCTGTTTGTTGGTATTTCTCAGCTTTTGTTTAGGATTCAAGCTCATCTTCTTCATTAAAGTGAACAATTACACCTCATAGCCCTTTAGTCTTTATAGTTACTCACAAGTTAATACTCTCTGTGAAATAATTAATATGCTATTTTTTCTCTCTGCAAAGTCATTAATGAGGAACAGAATATAACCTGACCTTCTAAGGCAGAAAACCAGTAGTTATTTCCTCCTAAGCCACTGTTTTGCAGCTCATCACTTCCCTTTGTTTATTGTCTACCATCAGTGGTTATTTCACATGATAACATTTATATTAAAACCAATTTAAATTAATTTTGAGAAAAGAGCTTTTATAGAATGAAGTATCAAATGTTTTCCTTAATTAATTGAAAATCCCTATCATATTATGGGGTTTTTTCAGCCACTAATTTTTTAATTCTATTAAAGGAGCAATGAAGTTTATCTGGCAAATCTTTATTAAATAATTCTCCTTCATAGTTCTAAAAATATCAGGATGAATACCAAGGCTATTTTCACAAACTGTTTTTCCATCTCCACAGTGGAAATCAGTACAGTATATGTTATATAGCTAGTGAAGGTAGCAAAAGAATAAAATCAATCACAGATGTACAGATATTATAAGAAACTTTTTATTGAAACAAGAAAACAATAAAAAAATATATGGATAACCTAATTATTGGGACTTTCTAAATTGATTCTGGAGGTGTTGTCTGCTAAAGGCTTTTCCACTGATGTCTGGTAAATGCTGATGTGGTTCTGCACCATGTCTGTTTCTTTGTAATGTTTGCATTTAAACGTCTTTTCTCCCTCATGAAAGTGTAATGAGAGAAAATACAGGTTTTCTCTAGCGAGCAATGACCTAAAACTAAAAATTTTCATTGAGCTATAAATGTCTAGTGCATATTGCTATTGTGAACATTTAGACAGGGCCGTATGTGAAAACAAAGTAGAGATGGATGCATGCATAGGTAGCATCCATCTAGACTTCAGCTATTTGCAGTGCCAATAGCAATTAAACTCCACCAACATGAGCTTGTTAGTGCCCATACAAGATGTTTGGAGATGCCTGACAGTAATCTCACTGCCAGAATTCCACCAGCCTGTGCTGTGAGGGCACAAACTACTGTAGGCACGACCACAAAAGGTACAATTCTATCCATGGATCTTGAGAAATCAATAAACTTTGAAAACATAGCACACAGTTGTTGGGAAAGAACATAAATGTATTGGCACAGTGCCATAACCTCCTACAGCAGCTGTGTGGTTGCAGCAGATCAGTGTACACATCAAGGAAAGCCAAAGAAAGCAGACTACAATGCTTGAACTGATAACAAAAACCTCGCTTATATCACATTTTGTGAGGCTCAGAATAGGGAATTTAACCTTCCACTTCTTAATCCTCAAGGGCAATAAAATAGAAAACAAAAGCCAACCAACCAATTTTAAAAAACAAGCAAACAAAAAAACCCAAAACAAACAAACAAACAAAAAACCACAAACAAAAAAAACACCTTAAGACTGAATATACAAGATTAAAATTTTACTAATTTATCATCTGAGATCTGTTTTGAAATAAATTTAATTCCTTAGAATAAGTGCAGTGCAGTAGAGAGAACAATAGGAATATTTCCAAAATTAAACATAGTCTTTAAGTTTTACAATGATGTCTTTCATAGAATACTACTGAACCCCAACCTCAGCATTTTCAAATTCACTAATATGTTGGGCCTAAATTAAATGGTACTCAGAGGATAGAACTATAACATAGGGTTATACTATTCTTTTATTACTCATAGATCCCTTCAAGAATTTCATATGAAGCTGAGGTCATAAACAGGAAGATAAAAACCAAGCAAGAAAAATTGCTTTCTATTCCTTACTGTTCCTTGTGTCTTGGCATTGACATAATCTAAACTCAGTTAAGGTCAATGGAGAGGCTTAATTCCTATGCTCTGTTTTGGGAAATTGTTTGCATATGGTAAGGATGTTTTTACTGAATTCAACTCTACATTTTGCACATTTATAGCTCCACATCATCACTATCACCTATTGCTAATGTTTCTTATAATTTCTGAGCAATATAGTCTCATAATCCCTCTTCTATTATTTGCCTTCCTAGCTATCCAGTGATGGTATGTGACCATACTTTATATCTAGTGCTCCATTCAAGATAAGTAGGAAAGAAACAAACCAAAGATTTCTAAAGAAAACAAAGACAGCACTAATTTAAGCATTGAGATCACTTTGAAACTTCCTTTCAAAGAACTATATACCATACTGGAAAATTGGTTCAGACAGTGCAAGAAGAGCACTTATCACACTAATGAACTCCCTTTGTTATAACAACAGAAAGGAGCCTTTAATTTGATCACACTTAACTCATATATGACATAGCAAGGTACAAGTATTCATTCATCAGTTACTTAAACTCCATGAAGTCTTGAGACATAAGATACAATAATCACAGTAAGATAAAAGGTGTAATAAGGTCATAATAACACAAGCGGCCTCATGGACAGTGATTAGACCGAAGAGCCATCAAATGAAAAGTCTGCCTACCTTTAGGCTGTCCGAATGAAACTGACAATTCTAAGAAGGGAAAAACAGAATAATTTATCTACATGAAAGCTACACTAATGCTCTCTTAAATCCTGGATGAACTTCAGGGCTACAACTCTTAAGGATTTAGCTTCTAAAACTACAGGCAAAATTTTACGATGGGTATAAGGATCTGGGGTATTGAATCTGTTCAGTATGTTAAACTTAACAAAGAAATAACCACATTTTTTTTTCTGGTTTTGTGTGGGTTTTGTTTTGGTTTTGTGTTTTTTTGTTTTGTTTTGTTTTTGTTTGGTTTTTTTTGGTTGGTGTTTTTTTTATTTATTTGTTTGTTTGTTTGTATTTTCTTGTTTTGTTTTGTGTTTTGGGGGTTTTTTTTGAGGGGGGAATTGGAGAGAGAGGTTTTTTTAACTGACTTCCATGTCTGCCCAGACAATTACAAAAACTTGTCTTGTATTCATGTTCATCTTTGATGATTAAGATTCATACCCTCCTGCATAGCACTGCAGATGTGGAAAGAAGTTCAAGAAAACTACTTCAGAACACCTGAGCTAAGATGGGTAAGAGTATAAGCAGGTGTTTATAAGGGATTGTTGTTTTTAATGTCTCCCTGCAATATTACTTGAAGGAGACACCAGAACCAGGTGCTAAATAGCTTTTTTCATTCTGTTATTCTTAGAGGCACTTAGTGTCGAATCCATTTTTTTTTTCAAGAAAATTTGTTTCTCCTCACTGCATTCCCAATTGAAACAAAAGTCACAAGACTCCCATCTCCCTGCTCCGCTAAACTTCCTCACTCGTGACATCACAGTGAGTTTTTCACTGCTGAGACATTAATGAATTAATTACAACCAGGTTAAAGGGAGACCTCGGGGATCATCATCTATTTCCAGGCCCTTCAGTTCTCATAAGAAAAAATATACTACTATTTGAGTTTTCCGGTCAGCTGGGATTTCTTGCATATCAATGTTTCCCAGACTTACAGATAAAAACCTTCTTATGTGCTTTTCTATTGCCTGGAGATCTTTTACATAGCATCAGGGAATGTGGAAAAACTAGCTCACTTCAGTCTTTGGCATGGGTTTAGATCTCCCAAGCTGAGGAGCAAAATAAGGCAGCAAAATTTGGCTGATGGCACATTAATAAATCAAATTGCTGCCAGCAAGTGTAAGCATAAGTCATATTTTGTCACTTTTATTGTGGTTTATATTTTAGTTTTGTCATAATAATTTGATTTTATTTTTAACAATTTAATTAACATCAGCAATAACTTTTACAGCCATTTATTATTCTAATAGAGATAGAGAACTGCAGTTTAACAAAAACATATTTTGCATATCACGCCACTAACAGAATGGCAAAAGCCTTTTTAACTCCAAATACTGAGTCCAGTAGGCAAACTGTCCTGACAAAAGAAGGAATTAGGATTTTTTTCTATCATGTCTTTTTATTCTTTACATAGTCACACTGATTGTTTAAGAATATAGTATAGAGTATCTTCTGGTATGTTGCATTTAGTCTGACTAGTCTATAAATCTTTACTTTTTTCATTTTTATGAGTCTACAATCATCTTAAAGTCAAATAAGATTCAGGCTTAAAAAATGTAGTCCTGGAAATTCAAGGCAAAAATTAGCTAAATAATACCACTCTTGTACCCATCCTACTGCTCCTGCTTGCTGGAGGTGAAGGAGGTAGAGGAGTTGGGGATGGAGTGCAGTTGAGCCTGGGAAAAGGGATGGGAGAAAGGTCCCAGACAACATTTTTAGCTTCTTTGTTTTAGTTGTCAATAAATAAAATTAACCTTCCTCAAATCTGTTTTGAGTGTGATGACTATGGGAGGCAGCTCTACCCATCTTTACCTGAACAAACATCTTTACCTCTTTTCTCACCTGTCCTGTTGTAGGGAGGGATGAGAACATCTGGGTCAGTACTCGGCAGCTAGCCAAGGTCAACCCATCACAAAATAGCACGTGCACTTCACAGTAAGTGTGTATTAATCAATATGATCCACTGAGAATTAGGTGTCTATCCCTCATTAACTTTTATGCACCCATATTCTCATGCAAAAAGTTAGAATACTGCAGCATTAAAATTTCATTTAGGGGAAAAAAGATAAAGTTCTCATCAGACATTATTTTTTGAAATCTGAGTATACAGTTCCATGAATGAATAAGTAATTTGTATTATGGAATTTTTTCAACTATTTAAAATCATAAAAGTATCCCAGAGAACTATGCAATCTTGCAAATAATTTAAATTTCTAAGGTAAAGACTAGCAATATTCTATTGACTGCCTGAAATTTAAGATCTATTCATATGTGTTAGCTTTCTCCAACCCCTTCTAATCTGGTTCACCTGTAGTGAAAGAAAAGAGAGTGATTTGTAGCTGAATTTTACATTATACTACATTATATTCTGAAGAAACCTTTTTCTAGTGATGACACAGAAATTCAGCAGCTGCTGTTAACCTTGTGTATATCATCCCTACTAGGTGTCTGAAAAAATACATCTTATTGAGAGGGGGAAAAAACCAAAGAATTTTTAGAGTCAGTTGCATCAAAACACTAATTATGTGACTTTTACAAGCATTTACAGACAAAAAGTTTTAAGCCTAATAAGCTGGTCAATTCTGTTACATCAGGTTTAAGAAGGAAAAAAAAATAATAGCAAACAAACCCCTAAAGTCAGTAGACTGCAAAGAATTTGCAGCTTTTCTCGTACTATTTCATGAGCTTACTGATTATCAAAGCATCTTTTAAGCCAGATAAGTATTTGAATTTTTAGCTTTGAAAACCAATAAGAGAATGAAACAATCTAGGAAATAAATTACTACATATTTTCAATTTTAAATATCAAAAATTATCATTCATCCTCACAAAGATAGAAATAGTTTCAGTTCCTTTACTTTTCCCACACATCCCACTTTAAGTAGTTTCATCTAGACAGCATATAAACTTTTGTTATAATTAAGAGTTTCTAGAGACCACTCTTGTGTACACACACACACACAATTGATTTGGATTACCAGTCATTAAAAAAAAGCATCAAAGCCAACACAGCCTAACAATGAGTTATCAGCTACTGTAACATGAGTTTCTTTCGCCTAGTAATTTGGTACTGGGAATTGATCTGACAACTCTAACACCTATTAATACTCTTCAAGCTTAAACATTTCATAGAAGCACATGTATCTCTCTGTGTTCCTCCCACTGAAATCTGCACAACCATCTACCAGAAATGAATGATTACCCAGAGATTTTATTACTACCACACGGCGCAACTCACTGATGAGATACCTGACTTATAACAGTCTAACAGAGGGACAGAGAATAGAAGTCTATCACCAGTTCAGAGGTCTTGATGTGCTTCCATAAGCCAATAGCACTGCATGAAACTCTCACCTCAGGTCATTTTTACAAGTAACAAAGTAGATATTACCTTAAAACTGAACTATTTTCATATTTAGCAACATCTCTAGAAATTAAGATTAGTTACTACTGAAAATTATCTAGATGAGATTCATACTAAGTTTTCTGTGTTCCCTCTAACAACTAGTGTTCCACATGAACTAGTGTCTTACCAGTGCAATTCTCTTTTACAGGGAACTGAAAAACCTTGGTGTTATGGTTTTAGTGGAAGTCAGCTGACTTTCTAGGTGGATATAAACACAATGCAGAGGTAGGAGTTCCTGGACTCCTGACTCCCCAGAACTAGACCATCAAAAAACCAAAAAAAAACCAAAAGCCAAGAAACCCAAATATACAACAAAAACAAAAACACCAAAGAAACAAACAAACAAAACAAAACAACCCCCCCCAAAACAACAAAAATCCTGTCCCAAAACAAGCAAACAAAGAAACAAGAAGAAAAAAAACCCAAACCAACCCCAACCAAGCGTAACAAACTGACTTAGCAGTAAGTCATGAAGTGAAAAGAGATTGAGTGTCATAAATAAGTGATGAAGACATCCCATGTTTGAAGTAATGAAGATCCCATGATTAGGGTTTTTTTCAAAAAATATTTAGTGAATATAAGCTTGTAGTTCTCATTTGTTTCCTTTCACTTTACACTCTAGAAATCCCACATTTACTTGCTGGGATGGTTTACTGAAGACTTGATTGCAGATACAATTTTTGATTTGGAAAAGAGAAACTACTGTTTTGTCTATTCAAAACAGATAAAATATAAACAGTAGACATAAATTGGTGGAGAAATAGAAAAGAATGTGAGACACAAGAATCATTGAAGAGTCAATGAGGAATATATTCTGGAACTCTTCATCCTCAAAGTAAAAATACAACCAAAATTCTTTAAACATATGTGAACATTAGAATAGAACAGTATTTGAATACCTTCTAGCATAAGTATTGTAAATTACTGTGTCATCTCAGTAGGCTGAGATATACTCATGTAAAGTAATTACATGAAATGTATAATGGAAAAGAATTTGTGGCTTTTGTGACATAATTAAAGGAGAAGATGCTATTTTACCAAGTAGATACAGTTGCATGGTTTTGGTTGGTCGTTTATTTATTTAAAAAAATCTCCTCAACTTAATTTATAGTATTTTTTTAATTTGCCATTATCTAGGGTCTTCTTTTTCTGGAGTTGAAATTTTACTCCCTTAAATAAGACAACGCAAAGAAATAAAGCACCATGACATATTTCTGTGTGTATGATAGATGGTAATGGGGCATAAAAATAATGTGCCATGTTTTTTTCCCTAAGTACATTTAAAGTATATTTTTCAGAGATTTTCACACATTAACATTGTTTTTGACACCTAAGGCAGAACAGAATAAAAAGAGTTTCTTTTGGAGGATGAGTTCCAACACCTTATGAAAGTGAATATTGATGAAACTTTTTAGTCTTGTAATTCTGTGTTAACAGATTTCTTCTTTGCATTAATCTTTTTCCTTTTAAAATAAAAAATGGACTTGGTTTCCATATCTAGATTTTAGTCTTGTAAATATTTACAGTTGTATAACCCTAGAGAAATCAAAGGAACTAACTGTGTCATTAAGTTGTGTAGAAGTATGTGGAATACAGAAAGCAGACTCACCCCTTTAATTAGTATATCAAATACTTAATCACAATTTGATTCATTTTTCAAATACTGTTGAATAAGTTACCCACATTGTAAATGAAGTGACTTGTAAGCCAATGAATTTTAACAACATAAGTGCAGATATATGAGGGACATAACCTACATTCTGCTGAGATAGACTAAATTAGCATTTAATAACATTTTTACACCCATAATTAATCATAGTGGAAAATGGGACAGTTACCTACTAAATTACCTAGATATTTTATCAAATCGTGTAACTGGATAATTAGACTTTTAAATCCAGTCATGTATACGTTTCATTAATTGTTGTTTATTATTAAGTGTGGATTAGCTCGTATTGCACACTTTCATCTACACATTAGGAGCTGGTTTATGGTCATTATTTATTCTGCTTCTGAGTTGGATTATTCTGCTTGTTTGTATATTTAAAACATCTCCTGTCATTGAACTGGAAAAAATTTAACAGCATTTATAATATTTTTTGTTTCAGCTGTGCTCCAAACCTTCCGTCCTTCACTTCCTGATGCAAACATATTGTTTCTCAATGTATCAACCATCTCATGCTGATGTCAGTCATATTACCTTTCTAATTGCTTCATGTTTTTTTAGGATTTGACATGACATTGGAATAGACAAAAGAGAAAATTTATTAACAGAAATTCATGAGATTTTAATTGCAGCAATTTTCTTGTCGTTTTATCCTGATAGAAAGCTATAGTGGTTCCTAATTAAATACCCCCCAAAAATAAATCTTCATTAAGTGAAACTCTCAATCTTTTACACTGCTTATTTAAAACGTCTTTGACAGTTTACTTTTTTTTTTTAATATTGAGTTTGATTTATATGAAATTTAAAGCTAGATTAGCCCTTTTTATGGGAATAAAATGTAAGGAGTAACTAAATCTTTCCCAGGTGGAGATTAGCTAATCTTTTGAGAATCATTTAGAGGCAAAAAATATCCATTGCTTAAGGTATTACTGTACACCCATCAATATGGAGACAGACTCATTAGAATTACTAAAATCAGATATGTATACCCATTCCAATGTTTTATACTGACCTTTTGGAAGTCTAATGAGGTGGAATGAGAATGAAGAAAAAAAAATCAGTAAAGACTATGGTAGCTTCATAGAAAAGAAATGAGGAAAGAGCAGAAGTAGTAAGAAAGAGACTGACACCGTGAGCTTCAGCAGTTATTTTTAATGACAGCAAAAATGGAGAAATTACAGGGGAGGTCTTAAGAGACTGAGATAAATTGCAGAGTAGAGAAAGGGAAAGGAGAAGAGAAGGCAAAAGGCAGTTAGGAGGTCAAGTACCAAAGAAACTATTGTGTTTCCATAATAAAGGAACAGCAGAGAGTTCAGCAGTTAAAATAGAGGCAACAACCAGATGATGATTCTATTTTTGAGATTTAAAAACTTGACTTTTTTAGATATGTACAAAAACTGAACACACTTGGATCTGCCTCAAAGGCATATTTTGAATATACTTCCTTCTGGAATGCAATGTTTAGAAAATATGCACAGAAATGTTTGAAAAATGCAGCATTCTTTTTCTATAAATTTGTTTTTCTTTCATCATTTTTTATAAAACTACATTTTTACAATGAAATACTTTTAATTATTTTCCCAGTAAGTCTATAAATTATTTTTTCACTAATAATGATAGAACTCATTAAAATCTAATAGGAACAGAAACAATCAGGCAAATGAAAAGTTGTATACACACTTCATAGAAAATGCATACAGGCTGTAGTGGAAAGTTAAGTGGATTAGTCCTGAACTTGGTAACAAATCTCCAAACATGGTGCAATAAAGAGAGTTCAGAGGGACCAGCTCAAATCCAGCAAAAGTCTTGCATGGGCAATTGTGGAAAGAGAGGAGGAGGGCAGCTAGTTTAGTAACTATGGCAAAGAGTTACTCAAAGGTTGCTAGTGTGGTCCTTAAAAAATTTGCTTAAAAAGTCAATATTGACATCTTCTTGGAATATCTGCATTATCCAATCAGTTTTAGTTTAGAACAGTGTTTTGATGGGTTCCCAGTTTCAGATGTTGGTTGCTTCTCTAACTGGCTGAATAGGGACTCCTCTCTGAGGCTAGTTGAGCTACAGAATTCTCTGAAACATTCAGTGATAATTTTGGATGGCTGGTCTGTTCACCCACATACTAAATTTTCTTATTAGTTCTTCATTTGCTCCAAGTTTAGGTTAATTGTACAAGTAGAAAAGGTCCAGCATAAATAAGATCAATTATTTCATGGCAGTAATTTTTTGTGCTGTCTCTAATTTCATTGTCTCAGTGAAATCAATTGAGACTGATCTTCTTAACCTTTCATATGAGATAGATTTTACTCTCACTTATAGTTCACCTTCCAAACCAGGCGTTCCCACACAGCTACACACACAGCTGTGTGGATGGTATTTAAGCAGCTTGAGGCAACTTTAAACTGTTGGTACTTCTCATGTATTTGTGTGACTGTCAGATGTGCTTGCTCTCAACTTCCAAAGCTCTTGAAATGAGTGTCTGATCCAGTTTACACTGATGTAAAGTAGGAAGAAGTCTGCAGAAGTCAGAGGGAGTATGCTTGTGTAAAACTTGTTCAGGAACTCTGTCCTCAGTTTGATGAATACCTGTAGTCCGAGCTAGCAGACATCGTCTTTCTGCAGTACTTCTTGTAGGCTTAACCAAAAAAATTCCACAGAGAAAGTTGCTGTTTAAAAATAATGTTCTGGTGCAACACAAACATTCAACCAGAATCCACTAATTTACTTCAATACTTCCTAAGGAAATAAGATAAATCATGTTTAGTTCTCTCTTCATAGCTTAAACGAGACATAATTTTCTAACTAAACAGAAGTGTTTTGCCATTCTGAAAAGTGTCTTGGAAAACAAAAATGGATATTAAGATATTTCAGAGCACTGAAGCCAGGATCTATAGATGTGACACCTCAGATCCCTCAGACATTCTAGTGATACCTCAGCTAGGACACCTGTAGACCTAGGCTTTGAACAGCTTACCTTATAAGGCCACTTGGAATCCTTTCCATGAAATCAGAAAATAAGAAACCATTCTTAATAGGTTCCTAGATCCACACCAAGGCCCCATAATTTTCTCAGGCATCCTGTTTCAATTTTAAGTTTTTAGGTCCACAATAATCTAAACAGCATAAAATTAAATTACTCTTTTACCTCTTTCAATTCAGAATTGACTTTTCATGGTAAGATTTGAGATATCTGACTTAATGTTATTTGGCTCAAAATAAAATGTCAATTCTGCATATCAACCATTTATAAGGAACAGAATCTTCACAATGTGAAATCAGGATTGATTAAAATCAGTGAAATATAAAGGTATGATATATTGATAAAATATAATTTTTCACTTTATTTACATTTGAATATGATTTTGACATTATGTGACTATATAGAATTTTTTTAAAAGTGGTATATTTCTGAGGGTTTTTCTTTTTCTTTGCTATCCCCATTCTAAAAGAAATGAGAGTTACTTTATTATTATTTTATTTTTGTCTTATTCTGCATAGTCGAAATTGATCACATTTGCAGCCAAGTAGCTTTATCACTTTTCTTTTTAGTGTATATTAATTTTTTAGAATTTGAATTAAATAACCAAAAGGAATTTAGAAATATGTGCCTGCATATTTTGCTTGTTTTCTTCTTGTTGTTTGATCATATCAATTTCATGGTGTAGATGTCTAATAGCTTCATAATTTAAAGTTTTAAGTTGTTACCCTGAACACTGGTTGAACTTCTCTGAGAATTGGTATGGGATTGATAATCATAAGAGATAAAGCCTTTACTTGTCCATTGAATAAAAGGATAAGATACTTGCAATGAGCACAAGAATTCTTATCTTGATGCTTCACTGAATTGGCCTGAAAAAATTCTACCTGCAAATACCTGAGCTCCAATTCTAGAAACAATGTAAATACCTACTTAATTTTCAGCTTGTGTATGGTTCCACTGAGGTCCTAAAATTATCCACTGATTATTTTACAGATTAATTTATCTTGGCAAGATATGATTTTCAATGATTTTCAATTTTTTTATATAAATTCAATGTGAAAAATAAGATTCTATGAGATGAGAAGCAGAATGCAAATTATATATGGAAGATCTGAGCACAAAATTGAGCTCTCAAAGTTTAATTTATTCAGCAAAGTCCTGTGCTTATCATCAACACAGGAAATACATTTCATTAAAATAAATTTTGGCTTTAGGTTTTTAGGAGTGAAATTTAATTCATTTTTAGTACTGTACCAGTCCTTTCTCTGTGACTACTGAATCTGCAAAATGTTGCCATGGAGATTAGCAAGAAATTAGAATCTGTATGAGCATCAGGCATAAAAAGCATAGTTTCAGAATGCATTAACTTTTAATAGTTCTTTCCTTTACCACAGTCTTCATCAAAGAACATTGTCATATCCAAAAGAAACTTCCTAGGAAAACAGAAAAAAAAGTATTTTGTATTTCTTTATAGAAGTGGTAGAAGTGTATGACTTTTGTAGCTATTTTAAGAAAATCCTGGAGAAATGTTGAACAAGGGCAACCAAAAAAGATTTAAGAGTTTATTGTGAAGGGATAAAGTTTACTGCAAAAAAAAGACTGAAGGGTGCTTTGTCTCTATGTTTATAGTTTCAATTCTGAATAGTTGGGATTTTTCACTTTTTCAGGCAAAGTTACAGCAATACAGAAAGATTGACATTAACTGCTGTGAAAAAAAATACAAGCAAAGTGATTATGTACCACTTTTGTTTTTTGACAGTGGTTCATGATTAATATCTTCCTGTGATCATCTGCAGATGTTAGGATAGATATGTCTTCTTGATTTGCAATTGACCAGATGTATTTTCCTGCATTTAATTTAAATTTCCATAAAATTTCATGAGTTGCCTACAGGAAAGAGAACAAAAAAAAATCATATAATATCCTCTCTTCAATTCTTGATGCTGAATCTTTCTCAAAGTCAGATTGATTACCTGAGGAGAATCAGAAAATAAACCTCTCCTCAAACTCCTGGCTATATTAGTCAAAGCCACCAAACAAACCAGTAAAATTCCTTTTTTTTTTTTCCTCCCTCTGCAGCATGGATAGTCTGCTAGGATCATCTGGGAATATTTCACATAATCACGGATTGCAATTATAAGCATTTGAGAAATAGGTGTTACCTAAATTACATTCAATGTTTCTGATGAACATGGTTGCATAGTATGTTGCCCAAGAATACAACATAGTTTCATTAAATTTGTTCCATTTTAAATATCAGCTTCTAGATTAACTTTACTATGTAATCTATTGATCTTGTCCAGTAACCTGCAAATAGAATTGAAGAAGCTGAAACAAATAAATATACTCCTGGTTCTGATAGTACTTTGAAAATCCCAGCAGAATGAGACATTTCCATTGTTGTCACTGATGGTTCCATGAACAACATTTAGATTGCACTTTTTGTAACCGAACTGTGAGAATGGACTCAATCTGTTTTCCAGATTACAGTTTTAAACCATTTTTTATTAAAAACAAACAAACAAACAAAACAACAAAAAAAACCCCTAAATATGTTCAAACATTTGTATTTTGTTGGAACAAGGGATTTTGTGGATCAGGTTTGTGTGATGCATTTATTGACAATCACTCTTTGCACAGCAAGGCAGCAAGGGTGAACATCTGCATTATTGTGGACACTGCACATGAATTCTGGTGAAAACCTCTGTGGGAGGGGAAGTCTCTTTTCCATATATGTAAACTAGACATATTATGAGGCAAATACTTCTCTAGTCTGAGGTGGAACAAGTAGAAAAAGTAAAAAACTAGGAAAAGCTACCAAGAAGAGCAAAATATTGTCATACCTTCAGGCTTCAAAACCAACAGAAAAAAATACTTTCTGGGGTGCCTGGCCATACCTGAAGATTAAGAGTTTACTGTGACCAGTAAGGTTCACTCAGCTGCTGAATAAAATTTGGAATAAAAATACTCATTTTGAAAAGATGCAATATGAGAAAAAGGTTGCTTATTGTACTTACTGTACTACTGTTGCTTGTATTTTGTCTCTTTAAACTGCTTCTTTTTCCCATTTGAAAATTTATCGTTGCAGTTTCTATTCTAGTGAAAAAGCCAGTCTCCAGAATTCAATAGTCTCTTGGTGTTTTGAAATTCATAAATGGGTAAAGTGAAAAATGTGTTTATCTCAGAGTGCTGGTCAGCTCTGGCACCATACCTGCCATAAAACTAACACCAGCTGACTTTAAATACACCAGAAGGCCAACTTAGCTCACATTCACACAGTATTCTGCCTTGAAAAATATCTGCAAGAATTCAAATATTTAATTTTTTTTTGTTTTTGCCACTTGGAAGGATGAGGTAGTTAGGAATGAAGGAGTTGAGGTGGAGAAAAAGGAGTGTGGGAGGGGACATGTTTTAATTTGTATTTATTTCTCACTATCCAAACTTATTTTGATTGGTGGGGAATTGCAATATTATTTCCTCAAATCATGTCCATTTACCTGGTTATTGGTAAGTGCTCTCTCTATCTTTACCTTGACCCACAATTCTTTTAATCTTATTTTTGCTCCCTGTTCTGTTGAAGAGGGGAGTGGAAAGCAGCTGGATGGGTATCTGACAGCTGACCAAGTTCAAGTCAGTGCATACCCTTGTGGTGATATTAAATGTAAAATTTGAATTTATTTTTTTTCCTTAAAAATGTCTAAAATCACATAATGGGATAGATGGAAGCTGAACTTCATGGAAGATCTCAGAGCCTAGGGAGGAAAATATGCTGTGACAGTAGAGTTGTGAAGCAGTATTTAATGGCTTCTTTACATTATAGGCCATACATTCCTACTAAGCTGCTAAGCAACAACCAGTGGTATGATATTACGTCAAGGGTCTTTGGTTGGAGAAATAAGCAACATGAACTCACCAAGCGTCCTCAACAAACTGTCCTGAGTTTATTATGGCCACCCCTTTTATGGGAGTTTTGAATTTCCCGGGCTTGGATAGCTGATTGGCCAGGATCCCTGCACTGCCCAGATCTCTGGCCAGTGATGTCTCTGTAATTAGGATTGAACAGGGTTGGCTGAGGTCTCTGTTTAAGTTCAAATCTATCATATCATTGTTCACCCGGGGACTTGTTCTACTTCTTTTCTAGAACAAGCCAGGCTAGCTCAATTTGGTTTATGTTATGGCCAGATTTATCTTGTCCAGCTACAGACCAGCTGTACTCCAGCAGTCTGAAATAAAATGTCCAAGGCCATATTATGCTTTAGTCAAAAGTTCTTAAGGGGCTTGTTATCCTTACAATAGTTTCTTACAAGTTGGTAGAGAAACAATTGTAAATAAAACAAGGTAGAAAGATTAAAGGAGCATGAACAAGGTCCTGATAAAACATTTTTGCAAAACAGGCTACAGAGAGATAAGCTGTTTCCAGGACAAAGGTTTCTGAGAAAAAATAAATCTTTCTGATTTGTTATTGAAACAAAATAAATGTTGTAATGTTAAAATATTTATTTCTCTTGCCTAAAGAAAGAGACAAACATTTCTGTCAATTATCTCTCTCCTTTTTGTTTGTTAGTTTTTTGTTTCTTCTGCTGCTGCGGCAGTCTGAAAAGAAGTGGGGTAAAGAAGCATGTTTTCTGGCTTATAGAAGACAAAAGGTAAGCAGGAGTCACAGAAAGAACAAAGTTGCTCTTCCATAGTGCAATCATGACAGAGTAGAATAAGGCTATATTTGCTTTTACCAATAATTTTTTGTCATGAGAATTGGTTGGGGTTTTTTTGGTTTTTTTGGTTTTTTTTTAATAATGTAACATGAAGCAGGAAGGAAATGCAGAAAAATACTTTTTGATAAGTAGAAATAGCAAATTGTGCATTTGATTGAGTTAATACCTAGTTTCTGTCAAAAACCAATGCTCTGATAGGTTTTAATTATTATTCAACTATTTATATTTACCAAATTTATGACTGTCGATTTATTCACCTCATGTCTTCTTTTTTTTCTCAGGAAAAAAATTATTATTTATGTGCTGAAATTATCTTAGATGCCTTTTTAACCTGAATGAATTCTATGAGTCATTAAATTTCTATTGCACATGAAATTTCAGGACCATGGATAGATGCCACACACTGGTACTCTACAAGTGCTCTACAATACCCTGCTGCCACTGAAGCATTATCGTCTTTTTGCAAGCATTACAGTTGAATCAAAAACTAAATGAATTGCCCAAAAGAAGACCGACAGCCAAGACTTAGCCATGTGCCTGACTGTAATGCCTTTGAGTTATTAGACTCTCTGGTCAAAAGTCTCTTCATAATCTTTTACCAAAACAAGAACTTCATCTTTAACAAGTCCATGAGACAAATTTTCTTGAGCCTCAAAATCAAAATGACAGTGAGAACTTTTTGCCTTTGTATGTCATCTTGATGCTTCACATATTCATCTGAGAAGGAGCTAATCTTTCATCTAATTAATGTCAGCATAGTAAGTAAAACAGAGTCAAGATATTCTGATTTCAGAGTACCCAGTAAATCTACCAGTTCAAACAATCTCTTCCAAATAATGAGATTGGGGATATAGCTTCACATATGTTTAGTTGGCATTGACACCAAAAGTAGAAATCTGCACTTTTGATTCCTTGTATTCATGCCTGCATTATGTAGGCACAACCACCAAAAAAGATAACCAAAACATTTTTTTGCCATCCTTCACCTTCTCACTTTCCACACAAAAACCCCCTACCAGATCTGTTTTAGTGGAAATATGTTGTTGGGCTTTTTTTGTTTTGTGTTTGGTGAGCTATAGTAGTAGTAGTAGTAGTAGTAGTAGTAGAAGTAGTAGTAGTAGTAGTAGTAGTGGTAACATAAAGTAGAGTTTGTAACATAAAGTAATGTAATTTCATGTCATAAAGCCTTTCTTTTAAAAAATGGAAATGTTACTTCAATACATTAGTAGCTAGCTATGAATATGTTTATGTACATGTACAGGACTGTGACTGTATGCTTGAGAGCACAATAATAGACACAATCACACATATATATATATGTTTGTGTGTATATATAAATATATATTTGAGCTGTTTCTCAATTAAATTTCTTGTTTACATCCTTTTCAAAATAAGTGTGTTTTTTCTGTTTAATTTTTTCTCTTTGAGAGCTAATCAATGAATGAAAGGTGAAATAACTTCACACTCCTTTCAGAGGTGTCACTGAGTCATCTCTACACAGGAATATTAGTAATTAGAATTATAAAAAGCAAGCTAAGCCTCCTTAGCTGTAATTCATACAACATGCAACAGCTTCACATCTTTTACCAAAAAAAAAGAAAAAAGGAATGTAGTACATTTTTAAAGATAACAGAAAGCAAACAAGAAACCTAAAGAGCAGAACATAACAGGAAAGCTGTCTGAGTACGTTTATTTCTGGGCATATTTGGAACTTGCGAACATTCCACTTGGATGAAAAAAAAAAAGGTTCTATTAAACGAACTACTAATTGACAAATCTCTCTGCTTTCTGAATGTTTTACCTGGGTATTTTTTAAATTGTGGTCACCTATGTATAGCCTAGACACTCTACTTTTAAAAATATTTTAGTTACAAATGAACATATTTCTGAATGTGTTTTCAAAGTGGTTGGCAATTGAGCTCTTCAAATCTTTTGTGAGATATCCAAACCTAAAAGTGTCATTAATATTCCTGTTTGTTTTTATCATGCCAATTCTATAATATATTTCTTAAATGTATCTTCTATTTTACTTTTTGTTTGTGATAATTGTGATTTTTTTTTCTCTACTGGTATCAAATTGAGAACACTGAAAACACTAATCTCATGCTCACAAGGGGATGGATTGACATTAGCACAGTCTTAAAGTGGATGAAATATATTCTATCCTCTCAGCAGGCACATAAAGACTCAAATAGCAGTCAGCAAAACAGAAGAATTGTAAAAAAACCCAAACAAACAAGCAAGCAAGCAAGCAAACAAACAAACAAACAAAGAAAAAAAAAAAGAAAAAAATTTTTAAAATAGGGAAAGATAAGAGAAAAAATAATCTTCAATCTACTATTTTTTCAGGTAAATCTAGATTTCTGGAAAGCTATCAGGGTTAGACAAACTAATAAATGTGCTCTCTATAAGAAGCACAAATAATTTTCTGAATATTCTTTCAGAAATGACCCCAAACTATGTTGAACTGTACTTTGAATTTCAATAAACTTGGGGCCTGGTTTCCTAAGTCCTCATTTACATAGGTATATCTCAGTGAATGATTCATGAGAATAGGCTTTGGTGGGAGTGTTAAAGAGAGAACTTTGCAAAGCAGGTCCATTTTTTTAGTGACAGACAAACCTGTTTAAATTAAAACCTGTGCTGTTTTTATCCATCTGGATACTCTGATTTCTGAGCCAATTTTTCTAATTCTAAAAGCAGTTTGGCACAAATGTTTTAAATAACTAACTACTTTCAAATAGTATTAGCTGACTATGAAAGAAGAAACCTGCACTTAGAAGTTCTCTAGTTTCCATCAGTTGTAAGAGTTAATTGATAATTTGAAGAGATAATATGTTTGATATAATAACTGTTAATTTTTTCTCACCATAATGTATTTAACGTGAGTTGATTTTATGGCTATGATATTCTTCTAGGGATGATTGAATATGAGCTTGAGAAGCAAACCTGAAACCTGCTCCTGAGGTCTGTACATTTAAGAAGCAAGGCCCAAAAAGTTCTGAAAGCGTTATTCTGTTATATTTACATAAGAATTTGTACATATAGTTAGATTAATAAGTCATAAAAATGAAAGAAGAACTGGCATATCTCAGTGTCTAACTATAGAATCTCAAGTAATCTATAGTTAATGCATTTTCTGAAAATCATCAGATAGGTTTCTAAAGCACTTGGAGTGTTATTCACTGTTAAGCATTTGTGATTTGTAATAGATTAGTCTTTCAAAGCAACTATAGCTATCATACTACATGGGTAATCAAATAGTTCCTACTCAACTTTCTCCTTCTGAATTTCATATAAATTTTTAATTAATGCCTTACATTACTCAAGCTTTTATGCAATTAGATGATAAATTATTCAATTTTTGATGTTATGTTTTAGACAGATGTAAAATCAAAGAAGTTAATGATTGAACACATTTTAATAGATTTGCCACTGCAGCTTTTAGTCACTTTAAAAATAATTTTTGATTGAATTTTGATGCTTATAAAAGTAAAAGGTTAAGGACCATTTTTTCAAAAGGTTCTTTACTGAGTTTCTAACAAATTGCAGAGTTATGGAGACACTGAGAACTATAGACCATAAACAAAAACACAGATGAAAAGGAATTAAGTGGTATTAAGCATGACCCACACCAGCCTAAAAGACTTAGGAAATCTCAAAGTATAAGACACTTCTTAACCACACTTGAAAACCAGCATTTCTTCTGTTTCTAAAAGATAAACAAACAAACAAACAAACAATCTGCTAACATTATTCACCTTTAAAGTGTAAAGCAAATCCTTACCCACTGATTTCCTCTGGGTATTATGTAATCCAAGGACTGTTGAAATTCAGTATCAGTCAATGTTTTCTCTGGAGAACTTCTCTTTGGACAGTGGGATGACAGTAGAGAATATTGACTAATGTCCTGGTTCTGGCCACAACTGGGTTAATTTTTGCAGTGGCCAGGAGTGGGCATGGCTAAAACACCAATGTTATTATATACCATCTCACATCATTCTCTTGGGACTGGGGAAAAGCTCCCCTCAGAGCTGAGTCGAATGGCACGGTGGAGGTATTGTTGGGGATTTTCCATGTGAATCATTTGCCTCTTTCCTGTACCCTCTGTCATTAGCATTGCTGCTGCTACTGTTTGTTGTCTTCTTTCATTGCTGTTTCCAACAAGTTGTTCTTATTGTTCCTTGTCTTATCTTTACCTTTTGTGCCTCCAATTCTGCTCTCCAGACCACCACAAGGAGATGATTAGACTGAGTGAGAAGCACATGGTTTAGAGGGTTTCAGGGAACACTAAATCAGGGAACACCATGACAAATAGGATGAAATACAACTATTTCATAGAATCAGAATAATTTGGGTTGGAAGGGATCTTAAAGACCATCTGGATCCAGTCTTCCTGCCCTGGGCAGGAATCCTTCCACTAGACCAAGCTGCTCAAAGTCCCATCCAACCTGGCCTTGAACACTTCCAGAGATGAGGCCTTCACACATTTTCTGGGCAACCTGTTCCCATGCTTCACCACTCTCACAGTAGAGTATCTTCCCATTACCTTATCTCAGCCTACTATCTTTCAGTTTAAAGCCATTCCTCCTTGTCCCATCACTGCCTGCCCTTGTACAATGTCCCCCGCCATCTCTCTTGTTGGCCCACAGGTGTCAAAAGAGCACAAAAAGGTCACCTTGGAGCCTTCTCTACTCCATGCTGAACAACCACAACTCTCTCAGCCAGATCTATATACCTGATATATATCTCAGGTATTATATATGTTTATGTATACTTATATATATCATACCTGAATAGTTTCTTACTTGCATTCTAGGGTAGCTCGCCCTTCATGTCTACCAGCGAAGGGCATTCTGATTAAGCTAGCAAATGTGGAATGAGGGTAATGTTATATCTGATTTCTCATCTTATTCTGTAAGACTAGGCTGTCCAGAAAATAAAGTAGGGAAAAAAAAAAAAAAAAAA
>VYXD01014540.1:1568082-1596907 GCA_013397195.1 Hylia prasina
AAAAAAAAAAGACAAATGGAAAATACAGAACATAATTTCATAAACTGATATTTTTTAGTGGTTCTATCAGCATGCACTTTGGTTTCCAGCTAATGATACTGCTCCAAAGTTGACCAGGCTGAGGAAAAAGATGCTATCAGAAGTCTACAAGAATTACAATTCCCTCACAATCTGAGAATCTTTATTTATAGAGAGAGATCATTACATACCATGGATACATTTTGATACAGGATTTCCTTATTTTTGAGGACAATTAAAAGCAAATAACCTTATTTCAACTGTGTTAATTTCTTTTTATCTTTTAATGCTTTTATATATATGCATACATATATATATACATATATATATATACACACAGACACAAACACACACAGATAATATATTTCTTTCTACAAAAACATTTCATCAAAGATCATCTATTACTTTACAGATATTGATGTAGATTCAAGGTATTCTTTCTTATAAATGCGTTGCAAAAAAGGAACAAATATGGTGTTTTTAATTTTCCCTAGACATTTAACTATAACCCTTACTATTTAATTCTGCGTAGTTTTCTGACTGAAGAACTTTTAAAAATAAGAATTTTCACACTCTGAATAACCAAAAAGTGAAAAGTTGCAAATTTGGCATCAAGCTATTTTCATTTGAAGTAAAAATCAGCCCACACAAATTCACACCTGTAGTACATATTGATTGAAATAATAAAAAATAAATGTACATTTACTGGATAAAATGATTTAGTTTTCCATATTATATTATTTAAATGTTGTTATTCATCACTGGAAAGCAGATAGCTTTGAATAGAATGCAGTTAAAATGTGTATATGTGTGCTTAATTTGCACTTGATTTTATTATCACATTAAAATTACATCTACTGATGAAAGTATAAAAAATTTTATTAATAAATGTTTTGTTTAAAAAAATATTTTGTATAATTTGTGAGGGGAACATAAATCCTGGTTTCTCTGATTCCCAAATGGAAATAAAATACTCTTCTGTTTGTGCATTTTAAAAACAACATAAAATGAAATGTTCATAACATTGCACATATATTGTATGTACTGACAAATCTAGAAGCTGAAAGAGTTCAAACAGGGAAATAAATCAGGAACAAATTTTTTGCTATTCTAATGAAATGTAGTACTTCGATAATTTCTGGAAAGTTTGAGGTTTGTATTATTTATATTCTTAATCAGCAGCAAATGAAATTTTCTTGCATAGAAGGATGTAATTTGGCATTGTGTTCTTGGATCTGTGCACAGTCTCAGGGCAATTTCTCTTTTTGAGGCAGCCCATCAGGCTATATGGGAATGCAGATTAAATTTTCCCCAGAATAGCAAGAGGTTTCATATTTCACAAGATCCCAACCTGGAAGTAGATCAGAACAAAGAAAAGTCTTTTTAAATGCATTCTATAAATATTAGTTCAATCACAGTAATGTGGGCCACCTTCCCATCCATAGTAGAATGACAGAAGAACATGAAAAGGTAAGAAAGCATATGAAATGAAAATCAAATATTTTTGGATGAGTAAGCAAGTTACAGCTTGTTCGTATTACACATAACATTCACTTATTTATCTACTGGCAATTTACTAAAGTTATTGATTAGATACTTGAAATCATTCAGATGACCTTTCCAGAACAAATACAATAACTTCAGAATAAGATCATTATTTATATAACTGACTTTGCTCTGGTGTAATTGATTGGAAACTGTACTGGTTGGAACCAGTTTTTACCTCTTTTTTTCAACTGGATCTGGTTTGATGTAGAATACTGTAGAGGAACAAATTAAGAAACTGTTCTCCATTTGAGTCTAAGTAATTCCTGAAAACTCTCTCTATTTGATTGCCATTTAAACCACAGCTTTGAAATTAAATACATTCTTGAATAACAGTGAAAATTGTGACTCTTGGTTACCACGAATTAGAAAATGCAGAAGGTCAAATTTCCAAGTTCACAAGGCATAAAAATCCAACACATCATTTGCACACAGACTTGACAAACATCTGTGTAGTTTTGCACTTTTCTTCTTTCCTTTCAGATGAATAATAGGATTCAAAAGGTTTGATGCAGCTCTTACCTGGTTCCAAACATTCCAAAATATATTTTATCCTCTGGAATTGTTTTTTGACATAAATCTTTTAATGAAGTGTACTACTTCAGTACTGGTGGTCAAGCTCTTCTCCCAGACAATTAGTGACAAGAGTATAAAGCTTCAAGCTGCAGTAGGGCAGGTTCACATTGGACATCAGGAGGAATTTCTTTGTGGGAAGGGTTGTTAAACTTTAGAATGGACTAAAATGGCCCAAGCAGGCGGTGGAGTCACCACCCCTGGGAGTATTCAAAAATGTAGTGGCATGCTTTAGTTTACAAGGTGATGATCATTGAAGGGTTAGATTTGATGATCTCAGAGATCTCTTCCAACCTTATTTATTCTGTGATGATGTGATTCTGTGATATGTAATATTTCTAAAGGAGAAGCCACATTGTGCATATTTTCACAGCATTCAGGGAGTCACACACACACACACCATCTGAGACTGTAAGCGCCAGGAGTAGAGTCCCTGGCAAAATGCTGTAACAACAGTAGGTCAGGTTGAGCTGGGGGCTTCTGGAGGGAGACACAGAACAAAGAAATTCATGGAGCATTTTTTCTTGGTTCCCTCCAGAATAAAATGACTTACTTTCTAGTATCCTTCTAGTTCTCCTGTAACATTTCAGAGTATAACTGCTTAAAAAACTAAGAATAGTAGGATTGTTGTGCCAGAATGTAGCCTGGTTTACTGCAATTACTTCTATGCCTGCAAGAACAGCTAGACTCGGCGAGATGAAGAGAGGAAGAGATCAGATGGCAAAAAATAGAAAGAATAGTGCTGAAAGCAACCCTTTTTATTCAAATCACACTCTCCCCAGGAGATACCAGCTGAATATTGTATCTGAAGCTAAGTACATTTGGGAGTCTAGAAGATTTCCAAGGAGAATCTCTTCAATGTTTCAGGGACCTCAATGAGCTTGACTCAAAATCTCTGTCAACAAGTGAACAAAAGTTTTTTTAGATTGAAACAAACACTAAAAAACCTTCTCTTGTAATTAAGGACCATCCCAGAGGAAAACATTGACAAGGAAGCTGGAAATCACTGGCAGGCAATTTTTTATGCCCATAAGTTTCATGCAAACAGGTGGGCAATTCTAACAGATGTACATTTATTCCCATGGGTTTTGCTTCCAGAATTCCACATGCTGAGGACTGTACTGCTGCACTGGCCCAATCACAGTTTATTTGAATTTTCAAGGATTTTTTTTTTTTTTCCTGCCAGCATAACTGTTGTATCACTTGTCTAAACTCTAATTACAGTGAAGAATGAGGATGCACAAAACAGTCAGTATGAGCATGTCGCTGTAAGATATTAATCAGGCATCCTCTTAAACATCTACTAAAAAAAAAAATACTAAAAGATTAAATCCAGTGTGCTAGATATATGTAATTCATCTTAACAATGGTGGGGATTTTTTGGTTTCTGGAGTTTCTGTTTAGTTTTGTTCATTTCTTTAGTTTTTGGTTTGGGTTTTTCTGAACAGAAGAATAAATTCCTTTCCAAAAGATTTAAAAGGTAAGGAGGTTTTTTTCCACAAAAAATTAGAGACTTAGAAAATACTAGCTACACAGTTGTGATAGAAACCTTAATTCTGTTGTTGCTGTGATATGAATGAAATAACATTACCTGGAAAAGAAAATGTAAAATGATTATTTCAAATTGATCCTCTTTTAGACTGAAGAATGGGAGAAAACACTATATCAAGCAACAGCAGGTTTGCCGTTTGGTATCCTTGCATATATGTAGTCTTTCAAAATTATATTTTTGCACGACCAACCCACATCATATATTTTTTAACTTGGAAAACACAGTTGTACTGGTACCTGGTATAACTTAACTGTACATTAAGGCTGACAGAAGCTTGTAACAGGAGCTACAAGGCTGAATACCTTTGTTAGCCAGCCATAGCCTGTAGACAATTATATATATTTTCAGCAAGGAGGTACTGATCCATTAGGTTTCACATAGGCCACCCTCCTAGTGCAATGCAGGGCTTTTTGGTGAAAAAGTCTAGATTCTCTTATGTTATTGGCTACTTTGAAAATAATTTCAGACAGATGGAATCTTGAGTTTAGATACTATAAAAGAAGATGAGGTTTGTGGCTACCTGAGGAATCTGAATATATTGAGTCTATGGGACCTGATGAGATATATCCCAGAGTCCTGAGAGAAGTGGCTAATGTAGTTGCCAAACCACTTTCCATGATAATTGAAAAGCCATGGCATACAGGTGAAGTCCCAAGTGACTGAAAAAAGGACAATATTGAACCAATTTTTAGAAAGTGTAAAAAGAAGGATCCCAGGAACCACCGACTTGTCAGCCTCTCCTCTGTGCCTGGGAAGATCATGGAGCAGATCCTCCTGGGAACTGTGTTAAGGCACATGGAGAACAGTGATGTTATTTCAGACAGCTGGCATAACTTCACCAAAGGCACCAGTCCTACCTGACCAATCTAGTGGCCTTACGTGGTCAAGTGACACAACTGTGGACAAGGAAAGTGCTAAAGATGTCGTCTATCTGAACTTTTGTAAGGCTTTTTACCCAGTCCTTTATAACATACTTCTCTCTTAATTATAAACATATGGATTCATGCATGATGCATATCTCTCTTAGAGATATAGAATAGCCTGGATGATCTCATATAGAGGCTAGTGGTCAACAGATAAATGTCCTGATGGCATTGTCAGTTCCCAGTGAAAAGTGGTGTCCCTCAAGGGACCATATTTTGACCAGTACTGTTTAATGTCTTCAGCAATGACATGGAAAAAGGGATTGAGTGCACTCTCAGCAAGTCTGCAGAAGACATCAAGTTGAGTGGCAAAGTTTTCACCCTTGAAGGATGGGATGCTATCCAGAGGATCTTGGACAAGCTCAAGAAGTAAGCCTTAGGAACGTCAACAAGGCCAAGTACCAGGTACTGTACCTGAGTGGGAGCATCCTGTGCTATGAATACACTCTCTGGAATGAAGGAATTCAGAGCAGCCTTGCCATGAAGGACTTGGAGGTGCAGGTGGATGAGGGGTGGACGTGACCCAGCCGTGTGCACTTGTAGCCCAGAAAGCCAAACGTGTCGTGGACTGCATCCAAAGCAGGGTGGACAGCAGGGCAAGGGAGGGGATTCAGGCCTTCCTCTCTGCTCTGGTGAGACCTCCCCTGGAGTGCTGTGTCCAGCCCCAACCCCAGCATCTTAAGGGTATAGATGTCTAAGAGCAAGTCCAGGGGAGGACCACTAAGATAATCAGAGAGATGGAGCACCTCTCCTGTGAAGACAGGCTGAGATATTTAGGGCTATTCAGGGTGGAAAAGAGAAGGCTCTAAGGGAGATCTTATTACAGTCTCTCAGTATTTAAAGGGGGCTTATAAGACAGATACCCCAATGAGACTGATGAAATACTGATACAGATTGCCCAAAAACATTTTGGAGGCTCCATACCTGGAAAAACTCAAGATCAGAGGGGATGGAGTTCTAAGCAATCTCATCTAGTTAAAGGTGTCCCTGCTCATTGCAGTGAAATTGATCTAGATGACCTTTAAAAGCCCTTTCCATCCCAAACCATTTTATGGTTCTATCCTTCCAATTTTTTTTTTTTCATTTTCACATGTGCTAACACAGAAGGAATTCCTCTTTGTCTATAGAGATAAAACTTAGTTATAAGAGCTCTACACTGACATTTTTACTGATTGAAATCTCTTTTCCTTGACTATTTTGAAACTTTTTGAGAACGTAAAATGATCAAGACTAACAAAATGTCCTTCAATGTGAAATTGCTAAAGCACATATTTTATATCCATATGATAAAATTTGCATTTAAAAGCAGCTATATAAGGGCATGCTCTATCTGGGCATATAACAGTCTAACAGGGACTAACATGGTCTCAGTAATGCACATGTTGCTCTACATATGATTACTCTATCTACAGCCATTAAGTAAACCTCAGACTAAATCTCAGCTAAGACAATTCTGACTTTGCCCTCAACATCATAAAATTCCCACTCTCTGAAGTAATGAAGCAATGCAACTGGATTCACAGGAATTCATGGAGAAGTGAGGGAGGGCTCTGGTTAATTTTTGAAGCAAAACATTATTGTCCCAGAATAATTTAACACAAGTTATGATACTTTAATTCATATCTACTTAAAGAGAAATAACTACATATATATATAAATATACATACATAAATGAGTAATAAAAATTGGAAACATACTGCATTTTAAAGAGAACTTCCCATTGCATTTTCCCCACAGCCAAAAAGGGCTTAATTGTACTAATACAATAAAAAACACAGTTTCCCTGAGAAATCTATACACATTCAAACTCTGTAAGTTGAAATATCTAATACTGGGTCTCCAATGACAGAAGCTTTTAATCTTTATGAAGATGAATTCACTGGCATTTAAAAAAAAGATCACCTTTTCATTTATCATATTTTGTTTGGGAAGCTCAGAAAGTAAAGAAAAATCTTCATGAAAAAATGAAAGATCTGCCCCCCCTTGTTTCTTGTCCTCACAAAAAAAAAAAAAAAAAAAAAAAAAAAGGTTTCACAAGATAACATAAAACCATCTTAGGCCTATTTTATCAACTTAATCTTCTAAGAATCTATGATCTGACCCAAAGCTTATAAATGTTAATTAGAGTATTGCTATTGACTTTGGCTAACTTGAATTTGATATATGTCTATACTAATGAATTCATCAGAACTGAAAAATGTTTATTCTGGATTTCCCATGCTCTGCTTTTAACACTCTCTTTTCTCTACAGCTTTGTCATTAATCAATAGTTGAGCATAAAATGTGCTTTATTTTCCATTTTTGGGGATTTTTTGAGCTTCAAATTTTTCCGTAAAGGTAAAGTTAAAGCTAAAATCTAGGCAATCTAGGAAGAAACCCCCAAACCCTCAGATCATTCAATCAGATTTAGGATTTTCCAAATACTTAATTTAGTATTAATTGTTTCTATTCTACAATAATTATTAAAAATTCTCTCGAGGATTGGGGTAACTAATTCAGAACCATCCGGTCCAGAAACTGTGTCTCTGTGTGAGTAGGAAGCTCATGTATCCAAAGGCAAGCAACTGAAGAGATTTGGATCCAAGGAAGGCTGATGACTGCTCAGTGACTAAGCTCAGCAGCTGAAGGGATCCAGGCTGTACATATATAGACAGACAGATGTGCATTTCCCACTAATTGTCCCTCATCCTGATAAGCCAGAGGAGTGAACAGGATGAAGCCACTTACTGGTGCTGTTTGTGTTTGTGTGAGTGGTGATTATGTTTGTCAATGATGACCAGAACAGAGAGACATGTTTTTATAGGTCAGTTTGTATGTGCTACCATTGGGAATATGGGAATACATCCTCAGCCTTGCTACTGGTTGGATCAGTGCACAGGGACTTGTTGCAGTCTCACCTGGAATAAGGTTGTTCAATTTGTCACCCCCAAACAAAGCCAAAAGCAAAGAAATTTTCTTTTCATCTATCACTAGATAATTGAAGCCATTTGTAACATCTAATGACTAAGAATCATTCACTAGTGAAAATATCCATATAGGGAATACAATTAAGAGTTTTTAATATATATATATATTTTGAAACTATAAAATCCTACCAGATTATCAAGGAAAAAAAAAACCAAAAACAAAACCAAAAAAACATAGACTCTTTTTATAAACGGTATAAGTTTTCAGAAATAGAATATTTGTATATTCTTTAGCCCCTAAAATAAATCCTAGCTTGCTCTTGCAATAAAAAAGAAATATTATTTCACTGGAATTTGAATAAAGTATTGTCACTCAAGAGACTTAATTGGTAGATAGCATCACACATGGGAAAGGCACATAAATTTACTGTTTGCTGCACTTTTTCTCTTACGGCTATAAATATTCAGCAGTGGAAAAATCAAAACAAAGCTTGTACATAAGAATATCTGAAGTGGCCATTTCCCTTCATTATAAACCACAAAAATCAATCTGATACTGTTAGATATTTTGTGCCATTATAATTATTCATTTTTAAAGCAGATGTAGGCTTTTCAAGAAATTAGATTTCTAATTTTTGGTATTTTTCCCCAAACTGAACACGAGTACTTTTTCCAACCAGGTCCAGAGTCCCCTAGTTTCTTAATTAAATTGGAAAATCTTTGTCATCTCATTTTATTTAACAGGAATAGCTGGCAACTTTAATAGTGAATACAGGGAGTACTGTTTCAAGACCTTTTAGACACAGACAGATTAATGCAAGTAGGTGCAACCTTGGTCTCCCTATTGCAGTGCTGAAGCCAAGAGAAAAGGGAATATGACACTGATACATAAACCAGGCAAATCTGAGCCAGCTTGAGTCTAGGTAGAGTAGGTAATCAGGTGGTACAATCAAACAAGTAAGCCTCTCCCTGGTCAGTGCTCTTTAACCTTTTTGCAGTACTTATTCAGGATGACTGTGTTTTCCAGATCCAAACTAAAAAGTTTGCATTATATTTCAAGGAAATACAGCAATTTTGGTATTTACTTGTATTTTCCACTGTACAGAGTCTTTGCACTGTGTTTCATTGTATGATGTAGACATACAATAAACATGCAGTCTGGAAAATACTTTATGTTTTTCTCATTATCCAGCTGAGAGTAGGAAATAGCACTGGGCAGAAGTGGAAGCCTTGTCTGCTATGGTGGACAAATCTCCCATATTATTTTCCTCACCACTATCATTATTCCATTGAATTTCTAATAGCTGCTCCCAATTTACCCTACTTTAAGAGCAGCTTGGCTCCTAAATATGCCATTTCACTTTCCTCAGCAGCAGGAGCTTTCAATGATGTAATAAAATTCCATTTTGCCTCCCCTTTCTTTCTGGCAGCATGCTGTGTCCATCAACTATCTAAAAGTTTCCATCCCAGAGGAGGCTGCATTTCATTAGTAATGTACTCTGTAGTTATATAGTTCAAATCTGGTCTGAAGATGAAAATATTAATAATTGGATTGGTTTGAATTCTTATGGCCTCTATTTCTATTCCATCCTCTTCTCTCTCTACAGTATGAGAATGTGCATGAATCTCTGACATAATACTCCTCCTGTCCTGAGCAAGCAACAAAACTCTACAGGGTTTCTAGAGATAATTTAATTTTTTGAAACAAGTTTTTACTTCATTGCCCCACTCTCAGGGAGTTTCATACCCATAGAAGCTGCCAGCCTCTGATCGGGACTTAATAGGAAGTCTTTGCCAGCGCACAGATCAATGTCGACAAGATAATGATTACTGCTGTCACACTACTCATTTTTAAATTTGAAATCTGGACTGTCTTTTTTTTTGGTGCACTGTGTGGAAGAAACTGAATTTTTTGTGTGATCAAGGACACATTGATGGGTACTACTTGACAAAACATTAAATTAAGTACTTTTCAGAGGCACCTTTAAAAGAAACTGTTACTGAACTAATGATGCACTAGCAATTGAACTTGTTCACTTCCCATCCCTGTGATGTCACTGTGAAGAACAAGTCAACACTGGAATGTGACTGATAGTTTATAGAATCAAATTTTGTCCTGGCATGCCTATGTCCTTCTATATTTAGCAAAGTTCCCTGTATTCAAAATTTTTATGATAGTTTTAAAAGAAAGACTTAATAAGATATTTCTATGATAATAAGCATTCTGACATTCTCGGCACTTCAATTCTTCAGCAAAACTATTAATATTATTCTACCTGGGTCACTTCCCAAACCTTCACTCATATTACACCTTTCTAGATATAGTTATCTTTTAATATACCTTTAAATAAATAAATAAACAAACAAATAAATAAATAAATAAATACTCTTCCTAAAGAGAGAACTAGAACCTTAAAAGAAAGTTAATTTACCAAGTCCTGATACTGCTTTTTTTAGTGACCATGAGCAAGTTAATTAATTCACCATGTTTTACACTCTGTTTTTAAATCAGAAATTGCATGTCTTCTGTACATTCCCTCTATTTAAATTCTCAGCTCTATAAAGAAAGCAGTATATTTTGATGTATAATTTTAGAGTAGACAAGGAATGAGATGCTTATCTCTCACATTTCAGCTAAATTGTATAGATGTTATTATAGTGTAAAAAAAATCAATAAAATAATCCATGGTCAACTCGTACACCAAAAATTTACTCTGTTTTTCTCTTTTTCTGTTGTTTGGGTAAAAACACTAACCTGCAATTGACATTAATCTGCTTTCAGCACTATGGAGAGCTTTGTAGAGCTTGGGGTGAACAACATATATGAGTACAATCATACCCCTACCCTCATGAGCCCCTGTTCCTTTCTCTCATTCTTTCTCTTACAAAAACATCATAACACAATGTCAAATGCAAAGTGTTGGAGCAGTGTCAGAAAAGCAGGAAAAGATTCTCCTGAGACAAAAAGGGAAGTGCTCTTTGTACCACAATCAGGAAAAAAAAGAGCTTTTCTTTAGCCATTATTATCCCTAGATCTGAGGGAAATGTTCTACTTCCTTTTACACTGACAGCAGCCTTGCTTCCCCCATGTAGACAACTCAAAATTTAAAAGAATAAGTCCACAGAGGAGCCACTAAGCTGATCAGAGGGCTGGACCACCTCTCCTATGAAGATGGGCTGAGAGAATTGAGGTTGTTCACTTGAAGAAGTGAAGATTCTAGTGACACCTTAGAGAAGAGTTCCATGCATAAAGGGACCCTGCAAGAAGGTTAGAGAGGGATGTTACACAAGGGCGTGTAGTGATAGAATGAGGGGGAATGACTTTAGGCTGAAGGAGGACAGGTTTAGGTTACATATTAGGAAGAAATTCTTTACAGTGAGGTTAGTGAGGCACTGGAACAAGTTGCCCACAATGCTTGTGGACTCCTCATCCCTGGAAACCAGACTGGATGAACCGCTGAGTAACCTGTATTAGTGGAAGGTGTTCCTGCCCATGGCAGGGTGACTTTTCAGATCCCTTCCAACCCAAACCATTCCATGGTTCTATAATTCTGTGATGGGTGGCCCTTTGCTCATCTTATTCCTCTCTTTCCACCCCATTACTGATGAAATGTGCAGGCCCTGCTAATAAATTAGTAGCATGGAATGATTTCTTTCCTGGAGGGCTGACATAAGAGACCATTAATTACAAGTTTATACTCTCAGTTTGGTCTGGGTTCCAAAAGATATAGAAAGAAGTGATAATTCAAAAGATTTAGCAGGATTTTGCTACAAATCAAACTTGTTCCACCTGTTTTCTTATCACTGTTGTATTATGGAAGGAAGAGGAAATGTGAATTTCGAAATTATATAGTGCAGTTTGTGTAACTGGATAAAATGGAATAAATTAAATGTCTTGCTTAATCTACCTTCTCCAGTAAGGTAAGTCTGCAAATCCCAACATGTTGTTTTATCTCCTCTAATGAAACCAAGTCAATGCTTGGCACTTACTCTCACACATTATTTTTTACTTCTCAGTAGTTTCCTTCTCTCTCTCAGAAGTTTGCCAATGCTGTGAATGCAAACATATTAAAAACAAATAAAGAAACAAACAAACAAAAAAAACCTAATAATCCACTATCACTTTTTCATTGATCCAATATGGTGCTCTAACATTGGAGTTTGTGCACTGCCAACCATTTAATACTAGTGATTTTAAGTTTGCATTCATGGAAGAAAAATATCCATTATAAGAAAAGTGTTGCTTATGTGGCAAATCTTCAGGCCTTTTTTCCTTGTTCTATTTGACTCCTGGAAGAGAAGTTGCTAATGGTTCTATGTTTCACATGAAGTTTTTGCTGAGAGAGACTTTTCTGTCATTCACACTTCAGGAAGAGTCAGTGTCTATTGTCATGAACAAAAAAGATCTGTAATGATTTGTAGGAAAAAAATCCTTGAATTTATGGCTGGACTTTGATTGGTACTGGTCCAAAATGTCCCTGTTGTTAAGTATAATGGCACTAGCCCTTTGTGTGATGTGTCCATACTTAACAAAAGTGTGTTTTGGGAGAGTTGTTTACCTGTTTGTGAACATGTTTCTGTGAGGACAGTTAAGCCAAAAAAAACTGGTCTCCTGTTGCCCTTTGTTACCTTTCTCCTCATTATTCGCACCTTGATTTAGTTCTAAGAAATGTAAGAGGAAAAGAAAGGTCACTTTATTTGGTTTACTGAATGGAATTAGTTCAGAATGGTCCTATGAGAACAAGAGCAGGAGTGAGGGAGGACACAGGACTTAGCTCAGGCTACATGGGGGGAAGAGGAAAAAATGGATTGTTCCTGAAAAGGTACCTCCATCTGAAAGCGTCACTAAGAAAAGGGACCAGAAAGCAGCGGGTGGGGGTGCAAAGGAGGGTGGGGAAGGAGTGACAAATAGTAGAAATCTAAGCAATTAACCTCATATAATGAGGTCATTATCTAACACATATTGATTAAAAACAAAGCAAGACATTAACAGAATTATGTATTTTCAATCAAGATGGTAACCCCTTTTTGTAGAAAAAAAATTGATGAATTTTTTCCTGCCTACTTCAAAATGCAAAAAGATAGGTTTATAATCACTTCTTTCTATCTGACATGTGACAACATGACTGTAGACCAATAGTGGCCTGGTATGGTTCTTCTCCTCTTCTCTACAAAATCTGTTTAGGGCTTTCCCCCCCCTTATTATTTTTGTATTGAGAAAAGTCTCCTAGGTGAAATTCATCCTAATACAAAACACCAGAACAAGTTCTGTGAAGTTCTTGCTTGTGGTGTCTTAATAGAGAATAGATGTAAAAGACCAGCAAGAGAGGAACAGACGTTCATTACTCCAAAGCTTCAGCTTTAAAATTTTCAAATAAGTGATAAACCTCTGTTACATCTATTAAAAAGTAAAACTAAAGCCTTGCATCTTTATGACAATGCATTTATTTCGCAGATTATACCCAAGCAGGAAAAAACAAATGCACTAATTTCTGGGATATGGATTTTCCCCGTTAATTTCATTTATCTGTTCATTTTCTCACACACATATATTTATAGGTGTGTGTGAGGACACTGAAGAGGTCAGCAATCAGCTAAATAAACCAAAGAGAACATCCCTACTTGGAAGGACTTTAAGCAAAATGATGACATTGTCATAAAGGACTTTTCCCAATAAGGGAGGAAATCTGTACCACCTTTGGTTTACACATTATTTATTCTGTGGTCTGACATACTGTCTATGCTACAATCAAGCCAAGTGAAAAAGAGTACTGTCACAAGGTTCTCATCACAGTCCATCCCTCAGTGTAAGCTCAATAGCATCAGAGTGTTTTTTCTCCTCAGAGCTGCCAGATCAGCTGTGCACTTGATCATTCTTACACCAGCTCAACCAAAACTGTCAAGGTATCTACCATCAGTCCAGGAAGGTTCAGCCTTGCCAAAGCTACACCTCTTCCCCTCAGAAGAATTATTTTCACTTATATTAATCAAAAAAGTGACCCAAAACTAGCACTCTTCTGTGTCTGGTCAAATTTATAAAGTGCATGTCAGAATTTTGCTTAATAGATATCCATAATAATCAGATTCTCCTGATTTTTGGACACTGATAGTCAAAAGCAGTTTTAATTTCAGCTATGTGAAAGACTTACGTTTCCAAATATGCACTCATCTTAACTAGGAAGCTGCAAAAAAATTCTTAAAATGCATGTACATGTCTTCCCTCTTTTTCTTTAGAAATATTAAGGGATAGTTATTAAATTGTTTCTGGTCACATTACTGAGAAAGCTTAAAATTCGAAACAGAGTCATTTGAAGCTGCATTTATCTCAGCTCTCCCAGCTTGTTCTTCCCCTACAGATACAGATTTTGAACCTACACTTAGAATATATCTATTTATCTCTTTTACATTCAGTAACTGGGAAGACCTTTGACCTTTCAAAGGTGGCAATAAATAGAAATACATTTAGATACATGGCTCATCAGTATGGGTCCAAAGTTTCCATTCAGTCAAAGGTTGAATACTGTTTCCCCACTGGTGTATATACTGATTTCTCTGTGTGTTGCCTGTGTATTATATTATAAAATGAAACTTGTTTTTTGCTGGATTTGTAAGCAATCAAGGGGTGCTTGCCATTAAAGGACTCTTTGTGAAATATGCAGCAATCCGCCATAGACTGTAAATGGGGTCCTTCACTTTTTCTTGACCTGTTGAACTATCTTGATGATATGGACACCTTTCACTTTATTGCAAAATAAGTTCAAGATGGGGAAAATTTCATGAAAAAAAATAGAAAGTGTATATAAAATTGCAAGGAAAATGAAAGGGAAGAAAAAGAGTCTGACATGACCACCTAGAGTTGATATTCATATTACTAATATTTCTTCTGTACAACATGATCTAGCGTCCTGCATTCTTGAGACTATTTGACAATGCTTTGGTTCTTGAAGGATCTCAAGTGTCATTCTGGAGTCAAGCACTATTTGTCATAAAAGGAGCATCTGTATAATAAGAAAACCCCCAGATACTTAACATCTATATCTCTATGCTTAGCCAGACAATAAATTTTGAATTTTCTAATGTAATTCTCAGAAGCTTGTTGCAAGTTAAGGAGATTGCCCAAAGGAAGCTGTGATTAAAAAATACATCTCTCTGCAAAAGAAGCAGTCTGATAAAATATTCTTTAATTCTTAATAGTTGAGAGTGATATGGAATAGTCCAGTTTACAAAGAAAAAATTCTTTAGGGACCATTTACACTGAGACCCACAGTCCTGTCCAGTGATGCCTGAACTAACTCTTCGTCAGAAAATGCATGTCAGATAGGCTCTTTACTTGCACTGTTAAACTGATTATCCAATAACAAGCCACAGTTGGAAGAAAAAAAAAAAGGAAAAGTAGTGTTGATGAATGGCTTGGATATTATTGTCATATTAAGTATGAAAATATATATTTTATTTTATTTTATTTTATTTTATTTTATTTTATTTTATTTTATTTTATTTTATTTTATTTTATTTTATTTTATTTTATTTTATTTTATTTTATTTTTCAAAAGTTGAGCCTGAAGAAACAAATACAATGATGGAAACTATTTGCATGTTGACAGTAGTACAAAATATATTAATCTGCTCATAAAAAGTTGTCCAAAAGTAGCAACAGAATATACTGTTGAGAGTATAGTAATATCCAAGGATATTCAGCTGGGTTCCCCTCACAGAAATGTAATCAGTCAGACAATTTTCTGCCAATGCAGTACTCCCCAGATATGCCACTCGTTTACTATGTGTCAGCAGTTATACTAAGTGTTATTCACTCTATGGCTGTCATGGAGATCCTGTGGCAGAAATGCCATGCTGATATTTTTCTTAATGTTATGAGGTTTTCTGAAAGAACCTAAAATCATTAAAGACAGACATTATGTGCAAATAAACCTATAAGCCATATAAGGCATATAAACAAACCTGAGTATTCTTGAAGGCGTTAGTCTAATATAAACATTTGCTGTTATCATTCATGAATTTGGTCTAAAAGAAGTGTTTGGGCCAGATGCAGCAGAACATTTCATATTTGACTTTTTTTATATATCCTCCTTCCACCACAGATATAAAATATTAAAATATAAAAAATAAGACTGCTTTCAACATACAATCAGCTTTTGAATAAAAACAAAAGAGAAAAACCCAACACCTGTAATTCTTTTAATAGTACTATATTCCATGAGATTTCAAGGTAGAGTTGATTGATCCTGCTCTAACACAGATCTTGTGTGCCTTATGACTGGAAACCTTCTGCTACAAAATCTCTGGTGAGAAATAAATAATGTGGAACATGTAGGTGACATTTTACAAGGTCAGGTTTCCAACCCGTTACTATAATTTAAAAGGTAATTCCTCCACTCTTGCCTATTCATTGCTGTTTGGGTATTGCAAATGTTCCCACAAGCTAAATTAATTCACACTTGCCCTTTATTTGAAGAGAAAAAAATGAAGGGAAAATAATAGCCATATATTAGAATTTTCAAAGCTGCTTCTTGTATTACACATACTCAGATAAGACAGGAGTACATCCAAAGTAATCTGTACAGTGATATTAGTATGAGCAGTATGTTGTCAATTAAATAAAAAACTGGAGATGCATTTTCAAAAAATGTATAATAGATATCAAAATTTATTTTAAAAAACAAAAACAAAGCTCTATTTATTCTATACTAAAGTTTCTATTTTAGGCAAAAGTTTTGCATTGACAAGAAAATATAGTTGTGAAGAACTCCCCTCAAGTTCAGTGAAATGCTTATATCATAACTTTGCGTCTTCTCAATGGGCAAGGATTGAACTCTCAGGAGTGGAAGCATCATTCCAGGCTCTTTCATCAGCTTTCAGTGATGGTCCTCTGAGTATCACCAAACTGAGAGGTGTTCCCCTCAGAGAGAGGTGCTGGTGCAGTCTTCTGTGTCCCAGAAGAGTTCAAGGGGCCTCACTTGGAAATGCTGTTTATGGGGTTACAAGTTGTTTGGCTATAGTCAGCAGTAAATTTCTACCCTAGCAACAGTTCGGATAAGTACTTACTGGACTTTTCCTTGAAAAATTCAGTAATAATAATATTATCTTGAAACATCCAGGAGTCTACTGATTACTTTTTGGCCCTTGTATTTCCCCCTATGGTCTGAAAAACGTGAGAAAGTTGATATAAAGATGAAGCTATGAGATGAGAAGTATGTATCATACTGGCCCAACTCAGCAAGATGATGAAAGAACCTGCAAATGACTGCTTTTGAAAATTCTAGATCAAAATGACATGGAAAATTTGAGGAATGTGTTCATAAGAATTTCAGTTATCACTACTCTGTTTCCTTGGAAAAAATATAAAATACTCAACATATTTTCAAAATGAAAATTATTTGACCCAAAAAAATATTAACAAGGCAATCTCTTTATCTTTATTCCCCCTGGTATTAACAGATTAAATTTTTGTACTCCTCAGTCATGTCCAGTTCAATTGAATCAGTCTTTAAAATCAGACAGGAAAAACATACCCATTTCAGAATTTTACAGAGGTTTTCTGATTAAAGCTTAAACTGTAAAAAAATAGCCTTGAAACAAAAGCATACTGAAGTTCAATGATTCTCAGCCTAGCATAATCAATTCTAAACTGAAAAATATTTAAAAAGTCAAAACAAAGCAAACCAAACTTTAGACAAGGGAAGGTGAAAACACAAGAAACTGGAATATGCTATGTGCTGCACGATTTGTGTGTTTCCACCAGGGCTAAAGCAAAGAAGAATTTTCACTTGCCATTGAATACCAATCCTGAAGGTAACTGTCTCCCACTGTACTGTTACAGCAGTCCCACTGCTTCGTCTCTTTTGTGTTAACAACAAAAAATCTAAAGTAAAATGCAAACAGGTAAGACTCTGATCTTATATGGAAACAAACCAAGTGAGAAAATGGTAGCACCATTCAGGGAAGCAACTAAACAGGGAAGAACAGTCCACAGTCAAAAAAAGTAAAGGGTGAAAAAAGAAATAGGGAATATCTCATGTAGTCTTTGGGTGCAGAAACTTCCCCTCTCCCACCAACCAAATGGCTTTTTTTTTGTGACGAAATTCAGCTATTCTTACTGGAATTGAAAACACAAGGGAGTTTGTGCTTTAAATTAAAGCTTATTCCTCAGTGTGTAAAAGACCCTGTCTAGTCTATTTAGGTAATTTAGAGTAATTTTTCCTATGATGAAATAAATCTGGACCACCACTAGTAGTAATGTCCAAGTTGCATTTACTATTCTTGTCAAGAAACAAACCACTGAGTGGTAAAGAGAAATGTATTACTACGCTATTTTTTTAAAGACAAAATTAGAGTCCTTTGTAAAGGTAATTCATAGTAACAAAAAATCAGTAATTCAAAGCTTGAAAAAACCTGATACAGATCCAGAGCCACATGGACAGAAAGATACAAATGAATATATAGATAATTAGAATAAAGATACAAAGAATATAGGACTAAAGGTGTAATTTTTATTTCTTCTTTCACAAGAATCCTCACTGAAGTCAGTTATAATATGTAGTTTGGTGCTTGTGACACATTTATTTATAATTCAGGATTAAATGGTGAGGAAATCACAGGAATTATCTCACATGATTCTCTCTAGCAGAGATTTTAAAGCTAGTCACAACAAAATAAAAGGGAACCGTCTAATTTATGACTTCACATGATTAGATTTTAAGATATATTAGACAAAATAAATATTTTTCCACAAGAAAAGAGCTGATCTAGAAGGTGCAAAGATTCCTGCCTTCAATATTTTTGCTTTTTCCAATATCAAATCTATTTTTTAATGGATTTACATTTCAGGCCCATCTGGCAAGACACAAGCATGGCAGAATTTGTAATTTAAGAATAATTTCCTCTGAAATAGATGGAGCAGTTTGTTAACAACGTTAATTTGTTGTCCCTGTTTAACTTCTCTTTGATGTTGAGACTTTACTGTTGATATATAAAACTGAAGGAGCTTCTGATTTCCACATGACACTTGTCCAGAGTTCCATGTCAGCAGTATAGTCTGTGGATACTCCCAGGGGTGGTTCTTATTGTTTCTCTCCACCCATTCATCTCCTTTTCCTAAGCCATCATGGACTGGTTTACTTAATTAAAAGAAAGAGGAAGTATTTTGCACTTTTTCCAGTGATTGTGGAAGACCCATAATCTAAGACTCCCAAGATTTCTCATAAAAACACCAGGTTTACATACCACTGCCTGGTATGTAAAGCACACCAGGACCCAAAGAGCCAAGGACACCAACCATAGACTAGTGAAGGCACACAGCAGTTACTAAAACAGTTTGATGTTGACCTTCTCAGCATAAAATAGAAAATTCCAAAACATTTTAAAAAGGATAGAAAAAAAAAACACAAAAAAGTAAGGGCAAAAAGCTGCCAATATCTCAATACTTTAACCGAATAATGTAATTTGTTACAGGAAGATGTAATTTCAAGCAATCTGCTTGGAAACTTAAAAAGTATCTGGAACATGCGCTAATACCAGTAATAGAATTTTTATTCCCAAAATTATGATTACACAGAAGCAGGAAGCAAACAGAATTTCTTCCAAATGAAAAAAAAGAAAACTACAAACCAAACCCCAACTTTGATTCTCATTCTCTGTGTAGTTGATTTTAATCTTCATTTCTTCCTCTCTCACTTTCTTTTTTAGAACAAAATAATAAGACAAAATCTTGCACTCATTTATATGTCCGAGTCAGACTCTTTGACAGTGAATTCATATTAAAAGGTCATTTGTGTACCCTTGTCTTTGAAATATAGACAATTGTTGATCAAAATACATAGAAATAGTTCTTTGTAAAGCACCAGCTAATATTTCCCCAGTGACTTCTCAATCTCACTATTTCTGCTTTTATAAAAGCAGGAACATAAAGACTAATGAGCCACTGATACTTGAATAAGAGAGCCTGGTGGGACAGAATCAATGGTAGCTTAATCCTTATTGTTTCCTACTGCATTTGCTGCCTAAAGCAGCCTGAGAATAGCCTTCAAGCAGCTGCAAAGTTTATGTACTTTTGAACTGAGCAGAGTAACCGTCTTCATCTCTGTTGAGAATTCAAATTTCCATTTAGCAGCCAGAGTTTTTACTTTCCCTATACTTTAATGTTCAAAAGAATAAAAAAAAAAAATCCAAGATTTGAATTAGCCCCCAAAAACTTGATTCAAAAAAATAGACTTGTAAGTCTGCAGATCTGTGTTCAGAATTTTAGTACACATATATAATACTACTGTAAGGAAGAATCAGATGGTAAAAAAACTTGTAGCGTGAAGGAAGAATTTCAGTTTTCAAAATATGGTGAGAGTTTTGTATTTTTTATTAAAACAAAGAAGTTCTGGTGAAGAAAAACAGCACAATTTTGTGAAGTGGTTCATATATTTTTTTTTCTAAGCAGAAATACAATTTTATCAAAAGTGAAGTCTTACAATTTTTCATGCATAATAAAGCATTACATAGCTTCCTCATTTCATGTAATTAGTTAAATGTGTCCCTCTTCCTTTTTTTTTTTTCCTTTTGTTTCCTTTTTTTTTCTCTATCTTTTAATATTATAAAATTTTGACCAGCTGCACTTCAGCTTCACCTATTTAGTACAGACCAAGGTAGTACAGGTGTCTAAAAAATCACAGCAAAATGATGGGGAAATGCTTGTGAGACATCAGAAATGGAATAAAAGTCTTGAAAGGGTTTTGTTTATAAAATTTTCCAAAATATTCACATGTTGATAAGATATTATCTTAAACCTACCTTGAAAGGAGAAACCATTTTCTTTTCTGTTTGTTTTAAATGCTGAATATGACATAAGGAGCTCAGGACAATGTGCTCTGTTATCAGTTCCATAGCTCTCTTTGGTGAATGCATGGGCCTTTTTTTCAAAGAAATATTACTCAGTATAAATATTTTTTTAAAAAATGTCATCATTCGAATAATCTTCAGTTTCATTATATGCTGCCCCCAGGTCTCTTGTCCTAGTTAGATTAACCCAGCTATTCACAGTGTAAAGCTATCAGTTGTGTCATATGAAAATACTTTGCAAACCTCCCCTAATTGCTTTTGTAAATGTCACATCTTTCTGCAGAGTATCTTTTTACCTAAAGCAAATATTTCATTTTGATCAGTCATGCTTTACTCACTGCAAATTTCAGTAAGCTCAGAGCTGTTGGACATAAATGTAAAAATAGTTTTGTCCTGAGTTCTTGCTGAGTGTTCTTGAGACATGTTAGAATATGCCCTTTCTCCATTAAACCAGCTGGAAGGCTAGTGATTGCTTACAGAAGTATTTCAAAAACATTGTGTTTTGAACCTCTGAAAGGTAACTAATCCATTACAAGACTGTAAAATAGCAATTAAGTCATACTAGAATCTGCAAAGTTCTCTCTTTTCCTTATCCCTGGCATTTTAGTTCAAGAAGAGCACATCACCTTTTCAGTTTTAGTTCACACAGTAGTATCTGCAAGATATTTATCCATTTGTCATGTCTTCTATACAGAGAAGTCATCTTTTTGCTCAACAAACCACAATTGTTAATAAATCAAAACTATCTATCTGTCTTGATTACGTTTATGCTTTTGGCTGGTTCTCTATTTACCTACTTCTTTACTTACTGAAGTGAATGAATTTCACACTATCTAGTGAAATTTCATACTGGCTAGTGAAACAGCCAGGAAACTTACAATCAAATCATTCAGACTCAATTTGTGAAGCACTTATGGCAAAGCCCAGACAAGTTCACAGCTTCTGTCCTGGCCTCTGGCTGTAGGCAGCATCTCTCTGGCAGCCATCTCTTTCTCTTAGACACTGATGGAAGGGGGAAAGAAACTGACACAGAAAGAGGGTTTGGGATGATCCTTGGTGTATTTTCATACTGAGACAGTGAGATGTGTCACTTCTCATGGAAAATTCACTGCTTACTTAGCTAATTTGTGTTTTCCCCCAATTTAATAAAAGTTCCATTTAAAGACAGAGCAAATCTTGAAATGGCCTCTTTTGAGTCATACAAGATATATTTCCTTCTAAACATCTATGCACAATATTTTGCTATACAGTCTCTGAGCAATGTAAGATGCATTTTTTCAGAGCAATAAGAATTTTTTGGTATCTCATCAGATTCAACACTTTTAGTCTTTTTAGTCTTTCCATTCCTGGATGAACATAATGTCAAAACCATACACTGCTATTTTAAATTCTTAATTACTAATTTGCTTGGGTTGTTTTTCAGCATCAATGAAATTACAGCTGAAATAGGAACTACTTAGCTAGTGAGTTCACTTTCATAACAATGATGACTGGTATTATCATTCTATTTGTTACCTACAATTGCCACTTGAAAATATGATAGGAAATAGAACTTGGAAGATGAAAAAATAAATGCAATTCTAAATACAGTAAGAGGAAATCTGATAGTTTCTATAGATACAAAAGTGAAACATTTTTCTGAGTAAATTATGAAGACTGTTACAAAATAGGGTTTTTTATGTTTATTTTTTTTTTTGCTATCATTTATCTGACATTTTAAAATAAAAAGTCAGTCAATGTCCTGAAAATATTTAAGCGAGAAATTTCAAACATTTCAATATATTTTTGTAGGAACATTTTAAAAAGGAAATTTCACCAAACCCAGCCTACATATTATTATTTTCCAGCAAAACTGAAGACTTTAATTGTGAGTTTTACTGCACTTTTGTTATACTATACTTTACTAAAAAAACATTTAACTATGTTATCTGTATTTTATTCTATAGTAGTACCCTGAAAAGATAATGCTTAAACTTAAAACAGGATGTAAAATTGTGATAATATATTATATTACTCTATGTCTTAGTACCAATGGAAAAACAATTGACTACCATTGTCATTCAAATATATATTTCAGAAGATTAATTTATATTGCTTTTCCTATGGAAATATTCTGTGTGAAATGTATACCAGTTTTTTCTTTTCTACCAATATATATACACACATATTCATATTAAGTATAATTTTACATCTTTATCATACTCTAACATTCTAGCGTTTTACAATGTGTTGTACTTTTGTATTTTTAGATAATTGATAGCAAGGCTTTTCTGAAGTAACTTGGGTTCCTTAACTCATCCATCAACATTTTTACATGTTTCTTCCAGGAAGTTTGTACAATTGCAAATTGTCAAATTATAGAGTTTATAAATATTCATACATCTCTTGTTCTGTATGCTTTCTCACAATAGTCTGAAATGCAAACATTCGATTATATAGATATGTGAGTCATGTTTCTTTGCCTTACCTACTCTATTTACTGATTTAGATTTTCACTGAACTTTTGTTTCTGTTAAATTATTGGGGTTTTTTCTGACTGTCTCATGGCTTATACAGGTATCACATTTTATTGGAGTGGTTTTCAGGTTATTGGTTTGAAAGACGTATGGGATTTACTCATAAATGTCTGTCCTTTCCAAAGTCTCTCATACGTTTCTCTTTATTGCAATTCTGGCTGTTCCCCAGACCATACATTCTGAAGATATCTCTGAAACTCTTCTTCAAGTTCTTTTTGTAGTTTTTTGGGGGTTTTTTTGTTTGGTTGGTTGGTTGGGTTTTTTTGTTTGTTTGGGGTTTTTTTGGTTAAGGCAAATCTTATTACTCTTCTCTCTTCATTTATTCCTATTTTATATTTTATCTAGAAATTCACTTCACTGACAAATTGTCACAGACCTGAAAGGAAAACAAACTAGTCTTGTGCAATATTTTAAGAAGGTCTGTAGTGATATCTAGGGGAAAACCAGCCCCCCACAGTGGCTTTAAGCATCTCCTTTAATAATTGGTTTCAGTTCAGGTGTAGTTTTTATGTATCTTGAAGAACCTTTTAAAATCAATTACACAACTCCTGAGCCATTCTTTTCTTTCACCTCAGTATAAAATGCAGTGAAATGCTTGAGGAGGCAATTCAGTGTTAGCAATATTTTATAATAGTTTTTTATCTCATATTTGGATCTTCTATTTAAAGATAAGTGAAATCCTAGTACCAAAAGATGATGAAAACTATGATGAAATGGTAACTTTATTCTCTGTAACATCAATATTCTACCCACAGCACACATAGTTGAATTTATGGCACAAAGGCAGAAACGGCTTTAGATCATAAATTATTAGTGGGGCTTTGCAGCACCTTTTCTACCATATGAGTCACTGGCTCAGTGCAATCACCAGAAGTCAGTAAGTTTGATTTAATGAAAATATTTTTCTGAAAATACACTTAAGACCAGAAATCTCCAAATGTCAGAGGTGGAACAGTTGAAAGGGATGTAGGTTCCTTGCATGAATAGAATTTTCCAGAGGATGATGATTTATGTTATCAAAATGCAACTAATTCTTTGGACAGAAGCAACAAAAGTAAAACTCTTGCAACATTTTTGCTAGTGAGAAGCATCTGAGGGCCCTTCAGACCCTTGTGTATCTAAAATTCTTTCAGGCAGATCCATCCTCTTATTAATCGGTTCTTGAAATGCAGGAGCGTAAAAAGAGACTTGCCATATGGAGATTCTGTAAGTCACCTTTCTAGAAGACAGCAGAGTGAAAAAGAAAATGTAATTATGAAGGGATCACTCAAAGAGAGGTAAGGTCCAAATGAGTATGAGTTTTTGGACAATAACTTACACAAATGTAGGTAAATTTATATTCACATTGATTTTAATATTGTTCTTTATGAAACAGTCTCCCCAAAAAATAAAATCCCCAGAGAAGACATATGCTAACTAATCAAGCATGAATTTAGAGCATTATGTAAGATTCATAGCTTATAGATGAAAAAATAGTGCACAAAACTAAAAACATATGCTGCTATGACTGCTTTAAAGTCTGAGAGTTTCAGCAATAGATAACGTGACATAAAGTCTCTTGCCACTTATTTATATGGTATTTTTGAAAAATTTTGCATTATAGTATATGAAAAGAGTATATTTAGTATTTTTATTTAATCATTAAAAGTGAGGGCATGCTTAGATATACTNATTTTATTTTATTTTATTTTATTTTATTTTATTTTCCTTTTCTTGTTGTTTGTTTGTTCATTTATTTAATAACAGTTTCATAATTCTATGTTCACAAAACCTAACAAAGACTTGGACGTATGTGAAGTAATTTTCTGACAAAAAGATTGTAATATTAGACACTAGTAATTGTGATATCTAAGTGCTGTTTATTAGACTAAGAGCCAAAAGGATCAAAGGGATCATAGTGAAATAGCTGCATTTAGGCACCTTCACTAAAAACTTTTTCCCACCTTCCCATCTATCAGATCTGGGTGATTGCATAAATATAGCTACATGTGAAAATGCACACACATATCTGCATTGCTCAGCTGGTCAGGGCATGGTGGCAACAACACCAAAGTTGTGGGTTCAAACCCTGTATGGGCCATTCACATAAGAGTTGTGGGTCCCTTCCAACTCAGAATATTATGTGCATTATTTTATGTGTGATTTTCCTGCTGTGAGAGACTGGAATGTTACTTGTCAATGACAATACAGTTGGACATTTGCAGAGGTGTCAAGCTTTGCCAGAGTTTGTACCATCCTCCTTCCCTCCAAAAACCAAAGGGGAGGAAGAGAGTTTTTGGATGTGTAGTGGCAAAACCTCTGACCCGTAAAAGACGGAGAGGGTGAACACCCACTACGAGAGGATACAGACTGGGGTTTTGAGCTAGATGTGGGAGAAAGCCAATAAGAAGAAGACCCTGGGGAGGTGGAATAACCTTTTTTATCACACCAATGTCCTCCCNAAGGCAAATCTTATTACTCTTCTCTCTTCATTTATTCCTATTTTATATTTTATCTAGAAATTCACTTCACTGACAAATTGTCACAGACCTGAAAGGAAAACAAACTAGTCTTGTGCAATATTTTAAGAAGGTCTGTAGTGATATCTAGGGGAAAACCAGCCCCCCACAGTGGCTTTAAGCATCTCCTTTAATAATTGGTTTCAGTTCAGGTGTAGTTTTTATGTATCTTGAAGAACCTTTTAAAATCAATTACACAACTCCTGAGCCATTCTTTTCTTTCACCTCAGTATAAAATGCAGTGAAATGCTTGAGGAGGCAATTCAGTGTTAGCAATATTTTATAATAGTTTTTTATCTCATATTTGGATCTTCTATTTAAAGATAAGTGAAATCCTAGTACCAAAAGATGATGAAAACTATGATGAAATGGTAACTTTATTCTCTGTAACATCAATATTCTACCCACAGCACACATAGTTGAATTTATGGCACAAAGGCAGAAACGGCTTTAGATCATAAATTATTAGTGGGGCTTTGCAGCACCTTTTCTACCATATGAGTCACTGGCTCAGTGCAATCACCAGAAGTCAGTAAGTTTGATTTAATGAAAATATTTTTCTGAAAATACACTTAAGACCAGAAATCTCCAAATGTCAGAGGTGGAACAGTTGAAAGGGATGTAGGTTCCTTGCATGAATAGAATTTTCCAGAGGATGATGATTTATGTTATCAAAATGCAACTAATTCTTTGGACAGAAGCAACAAAAGTAAAACTCTTGCAACATTTTTGCTAGTGAGAAGCATCTGAGGGCCCTTCAGACCCTTGTGTATCTAAAATTCTTTCAGGCAGATCCATCCTCTTATTAATCGGTTCTTGAAATGCAGGAGCGTAAAAAGAGACTTGCCATATGGAGATTCTGTAAGTCACCTTTCTAGAAGACAGCAGAGTGAAAAAGAAAATGTAATTATGAAGGGATCACTCAAAGAGAGGTAAGGTCCAAATGAGTATGAGTTTTTGGACAATAACTTACACAAATGTAGGTAAATTTATATTCACATTGATTTTAATATTGTTCTTTATGAAACAGTCTCCCCAAAAAATAAAATCCCCAGAGAAGACATATGCTAACTAATCAAGCATGAATTTAGAGCATTATGTAAGATTCATAGCTTATAGATGAAAAAATAGTGCACAAAACTAAAAACATATGCTGCTATGACTGCTTTAAAGTCTGAGAGTTTCAGCAATAGATAACGTGACATAAAGTCTCTTGCCACTTATTTATATGGTATTTTTGAAAAATTTTGCATTATAGTATATGAAAAGAGTATATTTAGTATTTTTATTTAATCATTAAAAGTGAGGGCATGCTTAGATATACTAGGGAAGCTTTTTCTTTTGTTTTGTTCATATAGTTATAATTTATTTTTTCAAACTGACAGCAGAACCAGATAAGGGTTTTTTTTTTATGTTTTGAAATCAATTCTTGAAATTAAAACTACTTAAATCTCCATTTTTTAGAAAAAAACCCTGAAACTTTGGATTTTGCTTTACAAAGGAAAATAATTTCAAAAACTGAAACCAAAGGACTACTGCTTTATTNTACATGTGAAAATGCACACACATATCTGCATTGCTCAGCTGGTCAGGGCATGGTGGCAACAACACCAAAGTTGTGGGTTCAAACCCTGTATGGGCCATTCACATAAGAGTTGTGGGTCCCTTCCAACTCAGAATATTATGTGCATTATTTTATGTGTGATTTTCCTGCTGTGAGAGACTGGAATGTTACTTGTCAATGACAATACAGTTGGACATTTGCAGAGGTGTCAAGCTTTGCCAGAGTTTGTACCATCCTCCTTCCCTCCAAAAACCAAAGGGGAGGAAGAGAGTTTTTGGATGTGTAGTGGCAAAACCTCTGACCCGTAAAAGACGGAGAGGGTGAACACCCACTACGAGAGGATACAGACTGGGGTTTTGAGCTAGATGTGGGAGAAAGCCAATAAGCAGAAGACCCTGGGGAGGTGGAATAACCTTTTTTATCACACCAATGTCCTCCCTTACACAAGGGCTCAGTTGCAAAGCTCTCCCCCTCCCTGGGGAGGGCTGCATTCATATGGGACTTTCACATTCACATGCAGGCCTGAAGGTATTCATCTCTTCCATGGTGCCTAACTGGATCAACTACATTGTCATGAGTCTTAGAAGATGTCAGAAAACATCAAAGACCCCCAAAGTACCCACAAAGCAATTTCTGAGGCCTTCCACCAGAGGACTGTACATGAACCACAGTGCTGCATCAGACACTGAAAAATTCCCTCTCCTGGGGAGGTGCTTGGGTGTCCCCACCTGAACCGGAACATAAATTAACCCATGGAACTTTGTGGATTTTTTTCCCCCACATCAGACAGATCAAGAATGCAGCCATCACTTTGGCCAACAGACATCTAAATTAGAACAATCAAGTCTTGTCACTGGATCCACAAGTGGTGAGGTCTCTCTATTCTTATCCTTTCTTTATTTTCTGTATATATTTTCTTAAGTGATTTTTAATGCTTTTATACTGCTGTATTACAGATAATAACCAAAATATGTACGTCTGTATTCCAAACAAGTTGTTCTAAAATGAATCCTATACACACATATATATATTTATAAACACCAATCATTAATTTCCTCTAACTCCAAAGGATTTATATACAGGAACATGAAGAACTCTTGTGTTCAGGGGCAGGTTGTAACACCTGCATTCATGGTTCTGAGATTAAATTATAGTAAGGGAACTGAGCAGTACTGTTACAGTAAAGGTTTATAGGCAGTCTAAATCATCAGTTAAAAATATGAATTATTCCATTAATCTAAATGAGGTACTAATATCTAGAAGGATTGATCCCTGAATAAATTGTACCTTTGGATGATTTTCTGTATATAGACAGTACAATAAAAATCCCAAACCAACCAACCAACCAAGTAAACTTATTTTAGTCATGCATTTCTTTAAAAAATCCAGAAAGTTTGCATTGAAGATGTTTTTTAACAGCAGAGTAGGGATTTTTGGTTATAGCGCTGGAATTTCTCACACAAATGGTGTTTCCTTTACATTAATTATCAGCTGTTCCCTGACAGAACTGTTTTTCTTGAATTTCTGACAGTAAAAGTAATCTGGACTGAATTAAGACAGTTTGGACTTAATCTGGACAAACTAATATGCTGAAGACTGACACATGAAGAGACAACTACACAGACAAAAGCTGAGTTTTCAATTACACCTATGTTAAAGACTGGAAAACTGTAGTAAGTCTAACTACTGAGATGTAAGATGCTAAGAGAATAATCAGATTTATCTGTTCTGAAGGCTGATTAATCTGTTAGCAATCTTAAATTATGCCTACATTCACAAATAGCATGGATCAATAAATCTGTAGACAATCATCTGATGCAAAACACCTGATTCATGTGCCATGCATATGTCCAAGCTTGTGGAACTCTTCCCTTCCCTTCCCTTCCC
>VYXD01014540.1:1597352-1615933 GCA_013397195.1 Hylia prasina
CCCCCTTCCCCCTCCCCCTTCCTTTCAAGAACTTTGGACTACTCTGAGTCTAGTCCCATGGACTAGATACCCATTTGAGATGGGATTACATCTGGTAGTGTGAGGTTAATTTTCCAGTTTAGTTTCACTCTGAAGCTATCCTATTCATATACCTTAAGACTATGCCAGTATGTCAACTACAGCAGATAAAAGGAAAAATTAATGGGAATTAGAGCTCTCCCAAACCCATCTGAGATGCTAATACAAGCAGATCCTGAGAGCCTAACAAGGCATGGCAGAATTGCTCCATTCTTGACTTGTGCCAGTGGCAATCTTTGGCTAGACAACAAGATATTGTTACTCCAATGCATGGTAGTGCCTCTCTCTGCAATCCAAATGATAGGTGATAGAGCCATAATTTATGTGTGGTAAACTGAAAGCTCCAGGTAATTTTTTTTCTGTTAATAAATATAATTCAATATAGAAACATTCAGACCACTTATTTCTGGATAGCGTATTCCACTTGGGGTTTAACTGTCTTTAGTTGAAAGTCATATACCTTATTCTTTTATAAATATTGAGGTCCTATGTCAATCACATTTAATTCACAACTTTTGCCTACAGCTAGATTTGAGCCTTCAGGGTTGCTGTGTGGTTTGGCCCAGAGCATTGCAAGTTAACTGAACAAAACTAAGGTAGTATTGTCAGGCTACTTCTAACTGGTTTCATTTAAACCCTTCTGTCATGTGGTTGAAATTAGAAAAATTTACCTAAAAGAGAGGTCTATCTTAAATCATTCTTTCAAATTCTGCAATACAAATTATGTCTTGTTGTTAGAGAAACTAGGTGACGTTCCTCATGTCTTCTCAACCTGAATGAAAAAAAGATAAATAATTCCAAAGGGCAGAGCAAAAATACAAAGGTTTGTGACACTTAAATATGGTCCAAGAGGGACAAATTCTTTATTTTCATAAGATGAAGAGACATACCAGCAACACTCCCATGCCACAATGTTCCATTATGAAAGGAGAATCTAATTGGGATACTTCTTAAAAGAGATGCTTGACATACCTTGATCACTGACTGAAAATACACATTACCTTCCCCAAGACTAACTTCACAACAAATATTCAGAAAATATAATTTTTTTCGTCAAATGTTAACCCAAAATAAATAAGTCAAAAGTCAGAATATAAAGCACCCATCTATACATGAATGCATTTGCACAAATTATTATTTTATGCCAATAGTAAATGAACAAGTTCATTATGGGGGGAGCTCCTTATTAGAACTCTCACCTTTAAATCCAAATGAAGACCTTGCTTGATTGTATATGAGTTACAGTGGATTGTAATTCTTCTCATCCTAATTAAACTGATTTTCTAATTTCATTTGATATGCAAAGACTTGCATCATCCTCTACAGTTCCCAGGTTTATTACTGATCTCCTAGCATAGAAAAAGAGCCAATAGAAGAAATGAAGGGGAAAATGACTGCAAAATAGAATGAGAATGCTGCCTTTTCAAGCAACTTTACTGCAATATTTATGTAAAGACAATCACTCTGAATATCATAATTCTATAGTGAAAAAATATTTTAGGCTTCTGTAAATATGAATTTAATAAGACCAAGACTGATCTACCTTTATTGAATATTAAACCAAAAACAACATCTGTCCCAACACTCACTTTTTCTGAAGGACTGTTTATGTTCCTTCTCAACAAAAATACAGAGTAGTCATTGTTCTTTACCTGAAAGACACTGGGGACAATGTCATAGGTTTATCAGATGTCTTACTGAGCCTTGATTGTTATTTGTTACAACATTCCATATGCTACTCACATACAAGTGTCTTAAAAACTGCATTAGTGCCCAGAAAACTAAGTTGTCTCTGAAGGAGGAAAATAGGAATAAAAAGATATCACACCTGGAAAGTGACACTGCAACTGAAAAGCAATTCTACAGGCTATGTAAATTATCGTTATGTTTATCATGGTAAGGAGAGAAGAAAGTCAAAACAAAACAGGATTCAAAGCGGGCATTTAGGAGGAAGCTTCTGATTCCTCAATGGGCTTCTGCCAGTTTTTGAGCTAACTAGTTTGGACATGTGTCTGTATGGTGTCACCAAAGCAGGCATGAAAATAGATATGTCTTAAATGCATAAAGTTAGGAAATTATCATCTCATGCTACCATTACTGAACATAATAAGTGTTTAAACAAAGATCAATCAAACAACTATGCTTACAAAACACTTTTTGTGATCTAGACTTGCCACGGTAAGATACCTCTGATGCAGAGAAGATACCACCAATATACCTCTGATGCAGAGGATTTCTATGTTCCAGATAAGTCACTGGAAGACTCTTTAGGGTGGAATAAGGGCAAATTTGCAAAGCGCAACACTTAATGCTGAGGACCTGACCTTTACATTATGTGTTTTGCAGACTTATCCAGTAGTAGCTACTGAATTGAAGCCAATGAGCAGATGTCATATACTAAATGCACCTCACATCTTCTAGGTTTTGTTTAACCTCAAAGCAAAAAAAAAATTACAAGCTCAAAGACTTTTTGTGAAGCTAACTGAAACACCATGTGGAAGTGGAAAATTTGTTTCAGAAAATAAGTTCTGATGCAAATGAAAGTACAGCCAATAATTTCTCTGAATTTCTCTTTACTAGAAAAACAAATTACCTCCAAAGGAATAAAAAGGAGAAGGGACAAGACAAATTCAAAAATTCTCATACAGGGAATGTCCCTTTTACAAAATGCATAAGGTGGTGTGATCGATCAACAAAGCCCTGCAATGGAAAACGGCTCAAATGAGATGGGAAAGATCAGTGTGCTTGGAAGATAAGGGAAGAATGCAGGGAATGACTGACTGTTGCAAAGAAAGCTGAAGTTCAATACTACAACCAGCAGTGCGTGGCCTTTGTTTTAGACAAATGGCAATATCAGAAGATCAACACTTTTTATCAGCTGAGTGTCCCAACTGATTGTGTAAGCTGCCTTCCTGGAGCTAACTAATAGAGGTTATTGCCTTCTTGAGTTGGCAAGACCAGCCTGGTGAAAGTGTAAATGGGGCTTAACCCAACAAAGGATATAAAATCTGTAGAACAAGTAACACAAACTTCAAAGAGGTCAATGGACTTTAGCTGGCTTCAGCCTCATGTTGCTCTCTAGTGACTGGGAATCAGGAAGATGAGCATCAGGAAGATGAGCATGCAGAGACTAGTAATGGGAAGGAAATTTGTATGGTGATTCAACTGTATGTTACAACTGCTATGTGCCTGTAATGTGCTCTTAGTACACTGCTTGTGTGCCTTTCTTAATGCAAAATACCATGTAATGACAGCAAATGTGGTATTACAGGTTAAACCCTCCTCATGCAGAGGAGGGTTTCTATGAAAGAAGCTGGAGAGAGAGCACTGGACTCTCGCAGAAGAACATAAATCTTACAAGGTGTTATTTCTTTCATTCAGCTGAGTCTGTTTGGATTCTATCAGGGCATCTTTGGTAAGCCTAAGGCAGAGATAGCCATTTCTATTCTGTTTTGAACCTGTTATGAATTTCTCTTGTAGCATTACCCTCAGTTTGATCATTTGCATATCTAAAATAATTGCAGCTTCAATTTAAATTTAAAAGATACTTTTAAAGAGGACAATTATACACACATATTGCTGCTGTACTATATTATCATCATCAAAGAAAGAGTTCATTTACATCAACAGCGTGAAAGTCAAACAGGCAGTTATAGGAACAGGATAATGAATAAAAAGAAAACTACCTCAGCTGCTAATAGAAATAAAGATAATAATTTTGTCACAAGAATAGCTTCACTAATTCCAATATGATATAATTTTATTCATCCATCTATCTGAGTTAAAACTTTCAATAGTTACAGTGGGTAATATTTAAAATAATAGCTTGTGGATGCTATCCACTTTTTTTTTTTAATGCATTTGACTTTTAAAGTGAAATCAAAGTAATAAAGTAATTAATTACCTGATTCTGCTTCTACTCTGGTTAATTACATATATTCATTGATCAAATCACTGTTGATGATATTTTTCTTAAAAACTCTTCAACATGTTTAGCAGCAAACTTTCTGTGGAAATGTCCCTATCAGTTATTATTGGCCATTATATTTACATTCTAACATAAGATATATAAGAGATTTTATAAATTATCACACTGTGCAGGACAATGGGTCATGTGTTCAAATTTTCCTAATTAGGGAATGGCAATAAGGCAAGAACTTGAGAACATGTCAAGTGCAGAATTATCCTTACACTTACATATTTTTCACAGCTACAAGCCACAAAGGAATTTCAGAACTAGATACTGCATTTAGAATGCTGCATTTAACAGGCACTGATAACTTGTCTTATCTATTTGGAAGTAATTTATGACTACAATTATAAGTTGTGTGGACAAATAGTTATTTGTCTTTTAAGCTTGCTAACTGATAATTTCACTGAGTGGACTTCTTGTGATCAATCATTCTCTATTTACCACCTAATATCATTCATCTCTGTGTAGTCTTATTCTTTTGGCCCCTCATCTATTACTTTTTCAGTCTGATGAATTCTTTTCCATTAGTACTTCCTGATTCCATCCCAAAACATTTTTGTTACCTTTCCATGTTCTGTATTGCTGTATCTATGTTCTGTATGTCAGTGATGCAAGCCATTTTCTATGGTATGTGGTGGATCCCTATCTTATTAAGAGAGAGTGCATGGCAGAGCAATAGACTAATGAACCACTGCAAGGGTTTGCTCTGAGCAAATCTTCAGTTGTTTAGTATTAGTGTCACAGTGAGGAAGATTGAACATAAAGTCTATTTAAGTTTCTGTGTCAACAACACCAAAAAAATAGACAAAACTACTTTCAGCATGAAAGACATTTAGAAATGTAATAACCACAAAAAGAAAAGTCTTAAAGTCTGTCACTGACAGACAAGCTGCTTATGACCACTGAAAAGTCTATGGACACCATCAGAATAAATTTGATTGGAAGTACATACAGAGTTTAAAATGTATGGATTTTTACTGTGGATCTTGGTATTTTATAGGTACTTGTCTTAGTTTGGAAAGACAGGTGTCTGCCACTGAAAAGCTGGAGCTTCCCTTGGAATGGAGAATGTAAACCCCCTCCCCCTGAATTATTATAATTTTGAAATTAAGGGGCTTTCAGGCAAAGATATGGGAATATAAATAACAGTTGTTTATTAGGAATATATATATATAGTAGTAGTACAAAAAAACCCAAATGAACAAAAAAGAAAAGCACTGCCAGAGTCAGAATCAGAATATGACCTGACACCCTGTTGGTCACGGTGCTGGTAGCAGTCCAATTAAGTCCCCTTGGAGTGACGGATATGGTTCTACTGGAGCAGAGATAATCCTGTAGAAGGGCCTAGTCTTCCTCTGGGAATCTAGTGGAGGACAGGCTGTCCTGCTGTTCTGAATCTCGGGGTTTATCCAGCTAAGAATTCTTGGCTCCTCCCATTGGGTGGAGCATCTCAAAATGGGATGATGTAATTTTATCAGTCATGCAGTGAGCCTTAATGGCCTAATAACAGAAGATAGCTTCTGGAGGGAGGTTGGATCGTGAAAGAGATAAAGAAACACTGGTTTTAACAGCTGGCACATTAACAGAGAGACACCTTCTCCCTCCCCCCAGAGTTATGAGAGAAAGAAAAACATCTCTTCAACCAGTTTCAAGAGATGGGAATAGAATACATCTTGCATTGCAACCCAAGACAGCGTTCAGTTTCTTTATAACTGCATCTTATTAAAAAAGTCACTCTCCTGTGAATAAAATCCCTACTAGTACAATTTTTTTTCAGGTGCTCATTCATCACAATTGTATTCTTAATAGTTTCACTTTTAAAATAACACAATATCTGTCAAGTAAAAAAAGAAATTCTTGAAGCTTCTCCAAATTTTTTGCACCTCCCAGCCATACACATCCATGAAAGAGGTACATCTTCCACATAATTTTCCACAGAAATATTTTGTATTATTTTCATCAGATTTATTTGTCATATTCTTCCAAAACTTTTGTATTATTAAGCTGTCTCCTCATGATAAGCCATAACATCTTCAATTGGACCATTCACAAGCACTATGGTAATTTTTGACTGTTTGGTAGTAGTAATAATATTATTAAAAATAATAATGATTACCCCAAAGTTTTTACCTTTCACAGACTCTTGAGGTCTTGTTTTGCTATAGATCAGCATTTTCATCTTTCATGCATTAATCAATACACCACAGACTTTTCTGATCCCTCGAATCCTCTAGAGTTTCTTGCAACAGAGTAATTTGAATATCCAAAGTTATTGATTAACTGGAATTTTCATTTATGATTTCTTTAAAATATTTCCATTTTGTACTTTTCCCCTCTTGAACAGAGAATTTAAAAAGAGAAGGCAACAGTGTGTACATTCATACTTCAAGTATCTCTTATGTTATGTCTGTTTTTACAGACAATTGTGCTTATAGCACAGTAACCAAATGTGATGGAGAGCTCACCTGGAACACCAGTCCAGCGTAACTTGTCACATCAATCTTTTCTCAAATAAATTTCTCTAAAGACAACAAAAAATCAACCAAATTCTAGTACTTCTCCAACCAGATTATTGAGATTTATGGTGGGAGCTTTTGTATCCCTCCTTTTTTTCTGAATCTTGTCACTTGATAAGTTGACACATTTTCCTTTAAATTCTAAAGTAAATTCAGCTTTACCATTCTTACATGAAATACCAAAGAAACTATTGCCAGGCAGCACTCCTTGATGTGATGGCATGGTTTAGTTCCATAAATATCTGAACATATTAAGTGCAGGAAGTGCCATTAAAAATATCTACCTTGAGTTATTATCATATGTATTGGGGTTTTATTTTTGTAGGGTTTTATTTTTTTTCTGTTTGTTTCCAAGTCTTTTAATTAAAAGTATGATTTTAATTTTTAATGCTGGCAGTTTTGTCCTCCTTAACAGTCAATAACATTCATTGTCTTTATAGAGATCCTCATTAGACTCTTTCTAGCTATCCATATTTTCCTTCACATGGTTTGCATCCCACCTGTTTTGATTTCGTCATTTTGCTATTCAGGCACACAAAACAGAAGACCTTTCTGCAGTTCTTCAAAATCAGTATATTTTGATTATTGGCATATTTGATGTTACTGGGAACAGTAATAAACTTGTCTCTTAATAGTCACATATTTTTTCTGATTATTTAAGAATGCATTGTGTAATACTGGACCTAACATAGACCAGTAAGAATATATCTGTAGAAAAATGGCTCATAGTGAAATGTGATACTAATGCCATGAAATTCAAATGGTTTCATATTTGGAACTATCTGTAGTCCAGTCTGAAAGTCTTGTAGCTGAAGCATAATAGATATGCTCCTGAAATATATGCTTTCCTATGGTTTTGTCCAGAAAAAAAAAAATTATACACACTTCAAGACTATTGATGGCACAAACCACAACACTTCACAGACAATGCTGCCTCTTCTTTTAAAAAGAGCAATCTTCCTCTGCACAAAAAAGTACAGTTTGGGATGCTCCCCCGAAGGAGTGATAGCTTAATTCTCTTAATTTCTCTATCTTTTTAACCAGTTTGCAGTATGCAAAGCAATTTCCTTTTTTATCTCATTAACAAGTCAGTTTCTTTGTAATCTTTTGTGAAGTGAAGGACACGATCCATATGCATCAAATCAGTGAGAAACTCTTGCCCTAGGACACACTGACTCCTTCAAACAACTCCAGGGGATCTGTGAGGTATGATTTCTATCTTCCTATCTATCTATCTATCTATATATATATATATATAAATAACTTACTAAATTCCTGTACTTTACTGTCCTAGATTTACTTCAACAGAGTCTTTTTGGTAAAGAAAAGGAAGTGACCTTCCCTGTGGAAATATTACAGCTTCTTTGGTCTCTGACAGAACTAATAACCAGCTAGAATCACCCTACATTTAAGAAAAGAGCAGCTGAAAAAGCTCTTTCTTGCTTCTGGCTTTTGAAGAGGTAACTGGGAACCAGTGTGGCCTGGCCAGCAGTGTGGTACGGCACGGCTCAGCTGAGATTCTACTGCCGCAGAGTTCCAAGCGCAGACCAGCCAGCTTTTTGCAGCGAGGAAGCTGAGCCCTCTCCTCTGCCCGGCCTGCTGAAATTCCCGGTGCTGTAAAAAACCATCTCAGCACCATGGCCAGCGCAGAGAGGGCGCGCCGGTCACAGCAAATAACATCACCCCTTTCGAGGGCGCAGAAGTAGCTGAAAGCAGCACTGTGAGCCTCTGTGGCCGCTGCCTGGCAGAGATCATGTGACCAACAGCAAGAGGCCATTTCCTAATGCAAGGCTCGGGTAAAATTAACTCTTTCAGTGCTGTAAAAGTCGATTTTGAACCAGATAAACCTGCGGGCACCACTTCTCCCAAATAAGAGAAAAGGAAAGGTGAAGGCATGTGAAGAGAACAACTAGAGACACCAACATCAGTGAAGAGAGAAGCGCCAAAGGCCACATGGGAGGAGGATGAGGAGACACCGTAGTCTTGGGCTGAAATTCTCTTGTAAAGCTATGGTGAAGACACAACTGATACATCAGACTCTTTTGCCCTGTAAATCATGGAATGCACTGGGGGGATGTAGCATTCTAACCACAGCCATGAACAGAGACACCAATGCTGAAGCAAGCAGAAGAAGTAGCTGTGAGTTGATGAGTAGCTTGAAGAGAGATGAGAGAGATGAGAAACCTTGCCCCAGGGATAGAAGAAGACCTCTGTTTCCCAGAGATGGATGAAGAGAACTTTTGTCTCTATGCTAGAACAGCTCATCTTTAAAATTGCACCCCAACAAGCTGAGATGACCCATGGTGGTAGTCATGAAGACTACCTAACGTGGGAGGGACTTTACGATTGTCGATTTCTGGGCAGCTGCTATTTGTGAAAATTAAAACCACAAGAGAACAGTTTCTTGTAGAAAGGTCTCCATGGCATGGCAGGAGAAACATCTCTCCCTGAGTGAACTGAAGAAAGATTATTTTAGAAATGGTAAACTGACTGAAAATACCAAGTTTTGTCTCTGTGTTGTCAATGGGAAAGGAAAAAATAAATGGGGAGAAGTGTTCTGAATGTTTATTCTGATTCTTATTATTTTTCTTTTAGTTATGTGAATAAAGATTTCTTTATATCACTTTAAAGTTTTGAGGCTGCTTTTGCCCTTCTCCTAATCCTTATCTCACAACTGAAAATAAATAGTTTTAGTGGGTCAGCCCTAACCCACTACATTAATTGGTGAGCTGTCCGAGAAAGTCAAATTGGCAAACCAAAACCACTACATTTACTCTTCTTTAGCATCTAATATTTATCTCCAGCCCTTCAAATGGAAGCTGTTTTATTTGATTTTCTTTCATGTCTTTAGCATCAAAGCCAAAATATTTAATTATTTAAATATGAAAACTAATAGCTCTGGGATATATTTAAGTTGCCTTAGAATTCTGTGATGAATGCATGTCATTTGTCTTGCAAAAGACAAATTCTTCTTACCACAACACTGCTTCTCATAACATAACTTCAGAAAAAAAAGGATAGGCATAAATATGTGCACTTCTATTTACTCCCTTTAGTGTTTCAACAATTTATGGTTAATGCAGTTCAGGTGACTGAACTCATTAGTCTGGATGGTATCCTCTTTCTAGCTAAATTCCTGATCAGAGCAGAATAGAAACCATAATATTGTTTGGTTTGGGGGTTTGGTTGTGTGTTTTGTTGGTTCATCTTTATTATTTTTAATTACAACATAAGATTAATTTCTTCCCATAATTGATATGAAATATAAGGTATTGATTCTCTTTTCCAGAGATACAGATAAATTTTCTTGTAGAACCTAGTTCAAAGTGTTTTCAGTGTATCCTAAGGAAGAATGGATTATAAATAATGAGTAAAAAAATTTCCATGTGCTGGCTTGGTGTGTTTACACATAAAGTGTCTATGTAATCTAATTCACTTAAAATACTCCTTGATTTTTCTAAACAGAGATTTTTCCAAAACATGTCACTCTTTCAGAAATATTATATTGATGATTTCCACACCAGATAGAGCTGATAAGACTGATTGTCCAATATGGAGCCATGCTACTAGCACTATTTTTGTAAACCTACTATTTTGGAGAGACTATTTTTGAGTTTGTTGTACAATTAAGTTTACTAGAACAGGTTATATGTAGAGTTTAGGTATGTAGAGATTTTAGAAGGCAAGCAAAAACTATACTTATTTAGGGTATTTAACAGCATGTAAATTTTAATTTTACATAATGCATGTTCAGAGCTGTCAGACAGAGATTTTGTAATAGATTTTTTAAAAATTACTTAATTACTTAAAATGACTTAATTGGTTTTAATGAATGAATGAATGTTTTTAATATTCTAAGGTATACCATTAAGTCTTCAATATTGTAAGAAAAATAGAATTCTCTAGTAAAAACAAGTATAATAGAAAATACTTACATTTTTTGTGAGGATGGAATAGGACTCTGAGTAGAATTCCTTGCTTAACCATAAATTATTTGCAGCTATTCTCCTTAAATCAAATCAGTTGCTAAATATTTCTTTTTCTACCAGAATATGGGTGTTATCAGAACATGGTACATTATCAGATGTTGCCTACTAGAGAAATTCTGTGGGAAAATTTGCTTATATGAATTTTTAATTACCACAGTGAAATATTTAACGGTTCTGGTTAAACTCTTAAAATAGGAAAAAAACACCCTCAAAGTCATTACCATCATTCACTTTTGTAATAAAAGCTAGATGTCCCACATCATCATCCTTTTCAGAGGGTTTCTGACTTAGGCATCTGCTGTGACACATCCCAGAAGGTGACGGTAACTGGCATTCTCGTTAATGGATCCCTTGGGGTGGATTAGAGTGAAATGACACTGAAAGATCAGTGATATGTAGGGTTTATTTGGGAACAATTAGGAATGAAAAGGAGGTATGTAGCCATTTTGGTTATTGTTATCTATAGAAATTTAGCAATATAAAAGAATAAAAATAACAACAAAATGTGTAAGGAAAAGGTAGAAAGAAAAAAGTAGAAAAGAAGAAGTAGAAAGTAAAAAGTAGAAATAGAAGTAGAAAGTAGAAAGAAATCACCACCCATGGATCCAGTGAGAGACTTGATTGTAGCAATTTATATACCCATTGGTGGAAGTGATGTCTTGATTAGTTGGGGGTGAGGGAATCCTGTTGATGCCTTGGAGAGGCTATCTAGAGCAGAAGCTTGACAGAGTTAGAAGATAAAGGTAGGTATTTATGGAAAGGCCTTCAAAGGAGAAAGGCCTTCACCTTGGGCACTGCAGGAGCCTCACAAAGTCTACTCTGTGGATGATGGGTCATGAATTTTCCAGACAGACATAAATTTTATTTATTTATATATCAGGGTTAATAGTCCATTTACAGCTTCAGGTAAAGAAGTAATTTATTCCAAGTTTGCAAACCCCCCCCCACACACACAAATTCCCTGTTGTTTACATTTTTTGAGGCCTGCCTGAGACAGTAAGGTGCCCTTGAGTTTCAGGTCTAGAGAGAAATTGTTTTGTCTGAATAAAATGGGAGAACAGTAGCTGACAGGCTACAGAGTTTTAAACATTAAAGCAGTACTGATCTGAAAAATATAAAAGCTAAAATTTAGGGCATCACTGTGAAACACAAAGTTCAATGGGTCAATGTACATTCAGGTTCAGATGGGAATGCTCCGGTACCTTTCCCTGAGTATGGGGCGGAATTTTACACTGTCTGATGGAACACTGTGGATCAAGTGCAGTCCTCTGGTAGAAGGCCCTAGAAATAAGTCTGGGGGTGTTTTGGGACTGTTTGATGGTTTATGACACCTTCTAAGTCATGACAGCTGCCTCTCACTCAGTGTAGTTGAGCCAGTTGTGCCCCATCAGGAGGGATGAATATCCTCAGGCCTACATGTGAATGTCCTGGTACTTCCCTGGGGGGAGTTCTCACACCTGAGCCAGTTATGCCCGTGTCAGAAGGGATGAATGATTATCCCAATTCCTCTCCTGGTAAGGATTTACAATTGAGCCAGTTATGTAAAGGAGGACATTGGCATGATAACCACTATCCCACCTTGCAGAATCTGCCTCTTATTTGCCTTCTTCCTTATCTGACTCAAAACCCAGCTTGTAGCCTACTGTGGTGGGTGCTCATCCCCTCTGCACCTGGGCTGTTCCCTTGCACATCAGCAGCAAAGCACCTGCTGTTTTCCAAATGGCTGACTGAGTCATTACCCATTAACATTTCAGTCTCCCACAGCAGCATGTCTGTGCAGATCTTTTCTCAAGTTAAAATACTAAATTTGTACTTTTTTAGAAAATTGTCAAGGACTAAAAGAATACAAAAACTCAGCTGATGCTGATTTCAAGGGAACAATGACAATCTGCAACGGCAAAGAATGACATTAAAGATGAATCTGTAATGTCACTACTATTAGTCAATTAACGTGCCAAATGCTAATGTCTGATCTATTCCCCTCTGTAAATAGAGTTCAGCTTTCCAAGGTTAACAGTTTTACTATCTACAAGAGCACTTGGTTTTCATGCTACAATTTTTAAAGAAAAAAAGAAGTCTAAATTTAAAGTTTTCTAACAATATGAAACCCAAATGTGACAGTTTTACATAATTTTCTTTAATATAACTGGGCAAATAAAAACCTGTTATGGCTTCAAAGCCATTATATTTATCATACCTCCATTTTTCTCACCCTGAAGCTTCTCCATGTAATAGATTTCCAGGTTCTTATGCCTGTAACAACTGCAATATCTCGTTATTTTTAAAAGGTTCCTAATAGCGAGAGCTATTGAAATGCTTGAGTAGGAGATGTTATTGTTTGATAAATATCCTGAGAGCTTGCAGTGACTGTCCTAACAGTGAGCTGTTTTCTGAGAACCATATTTTTTAATTATCTGAAGGGTAAGAACAATAAATATATTTTATGTCTGCCCTATATTTGCGATGTATGGCTGCTAAGGTCTTGAGGGTAGATATATTCCAAACACACTATTATTATATATTTTCTTGAATAGTTATTTTTGAGCAGTGAATACATTTTACTGCACTTCTTAAAAAAACCCTCAGCTTGCTTTACTTTAGCAACAATGATTCTGTTTTAAATACCATAAACCTGTTCATGTAAAGTGACACATCAGGTACTACAGACTAAAGATAATACGGATCAACCTAATTGTTCATTGAGCATTCTGGAGATACAAAGGTGGTTTTTTTGCTTTTCTAGGATATATGGAATCTTGTCTGATAACTGTTCCCTGGTGGGTTTAGTAACACACTAGAGCGCTGTGTTGAGATGGTTTGTCGCAATCTAAATATGATGGAACTCCCCATACAGTTCCTGACTTGCTTCTATGTACACCCCACAGTACTTAACACTAATATGTGGAGCATGGGAGAGGTGCATGTTGAGGGACAGGATGTAACTTGGGGCTGGGGGGGAAAAAAGAAGCACAGTGTCAAAACAACAAAGTTGCAGGTTTGAGTGTTAAAGGGGAGCAGAGAGGGGCAAATAAGTTTTATCAAAAGATAGAAAGATCAAGTAGTTAATAAATTATTCTTGGGGACCTGACTACAATTTTCTGTTCACTGCTGATGTTTTGTGATTTTGCAGTTATTTACAATGTGGAGAGATACACTAAGAAAAAGAAAAACATCTATTGCAGGGAATATTATGATATTTGACAGAATGGAGGGTGTATTCATTGGTTCTGTTAAGGTAAGAGACATCTAGGAAGAAAGTGAATAATATTTGAAGGATTTTTATGTTTTAATCTTGGAGAAATTATTTAGAGTAATTTGCAGGTGTGGGGAGCAGGAAAGGAATCTGAACAACTGAATTGGAAAAGAATTAGAGAATCTACCACTAAGAACTCTGACAGTACTCTCTGAACTGGAGAACAGTTTTATGAAATTTAATAAAAGTCAATTACTTTTGAAGTTAGACAAAAACCAGGCAAAACCGTTAGAGAAATGTAGGACTGATACTGTCAGAAAGGCCCTCTTTATATCCAATTGTATGAACAGCTTTCATAAATTTCCATAGGCTTGGACTGAGAAACATTTACCAGGAAACAAAGGTCTGAAAAGAGGAAAAGTACATGCTGAGTAAGGAGCGAGTGTACAGGCTCATGGACAACTCTGGCAACCAGGAGTCCAGCTGGATATGAAGGAATCAATAAAGTCAGGACAGGAAGAGTTTGTTCATTCTGTAAAAGGCCACTAAAACACACCTGACATCAAGAGAATGTCATGTAAATTGGGCCACATCCAAGACTGTAGTAGCACTTGTGCAGAGGAAGACTACAGCATTACAGAAACACTTAATGAAATAAACATCACTCTGAAGAACTGCCCAAACGCCTGCCTAAAAGCCAAGTGACATTAGTATGTCCCCCTGTTCCTGGGGAAACAGCTGAGCTTTGTCCCCAGCTGCAGCTCCAAGTGGGTAACTACAAGGGGAGACAGGAGGGAGGGAGTGAGGGAGTGAGTGAGTGAGTGAGTGACTGTACCGTGTGAATACTTACCTTTAGTTAATAATAACAGTCTGACTGCATTAATAATAACTATTTAAGGAATAAAATTATTCATAGAAAGTCTTCAGATATTTTGAAGTGTATCTCCCCTTGACTCAATCCCCCATTACATAAACTTCAATTTATAATCCTCCGAATACAAAGAAAAATGATATATTTATACAGTGTATTTGCAGCAAAAGCACAGTTCAGTGAAAAGTGGAAAGGGAAAGCTTTATAGTGATACTTCAATTAGCATAAATTCATTATAAATATATCTAGGCTTTCAAATACACTGCCTTCAATTCAATGCTTCTGATGTCATTAAGTTGAAGAACATTATTACATCTTTGGTACTCAACATTCAGAGAGAGAATGTTGGCCAGCTGACAAGCACATTCAGCCGGCTTGGCTCCTAAATCTAACCCCAGGCTTCAAAGTGTTAATGAAAAACAGTGTAGGCTTTACATACTTAAAATTTGCAGAAAGGGAAGGAAACAAAAAACTTGTATTTCCTTTGTAAAAAAAAAAAAGATTTAATGAAAATATTTAGAAACTTATAACACTACCATGTCTTTTTCAAGCCATAAGGAAATCATAACCAGCAGTCCATATTCTTGTCTGAGTTTCTGCATCCAAAGAGTTTAAAGAAATTATAGCCTTCTGATTTAACTCATATGGAAAGGATCATTTCCTTTATGAGCAGAAGTCTCATAATGGCAGCAAATACCATGATATTATGGACTCTATTAAAGTAATGTTTTTATTGTGCTTTCTCCAAGTAAACATTTTTGGATTTCAAGTCAGATATTTTGGTACTAAAAAAATGTAGCTCTACTGCTTAATTTTTCTTGGTATTTTCAATAATGCATATTAAAACTCTTTGAAGAAGACAAAATAATAAAAGGTAGTAAGTAAATATATGATGAGTTAAGTGGACAAGGGAATGGTTGTTTGTTGACTGCATATTCAAATGAGGTATTTTACATTTTATCATTCTTGAATCAGATTTTTTTTCATCATATTTTCAAGGTGAATTTATTTAGATATCTCTTCTGCTTCGCAGTTTGCCAGAGAGGAAATCTTCTTGTGACTGAAGCATGTTGTGGCTGAAAATTCTTTCCAATTATATTTTTTCACTTTCTGGTGGGTGTTAATCTCTTCTCCCAGGAAACTAGCAACAAGACAAGAGAACATAGCCTCAAGCTAGACCAGGGGAGGTTCAGGTTGGACATCAGAAGAAATTTCTTTATGGACAGGGTTGTTAAACATTGGGATGGACTGCCCAGGGAGGTGCTGGAGTCACTATCCCTGGAGGTTTTTAAGAAATGACTGAACATGGCACTCAGTGCCATGATCTAGTTGATGTGGTGGTATTTGGTTTAAGGTTGGACTTGGTCATAGAGGTCTTTTCCATTCTAAATGATTCTGCAATTCAAGTAATATTATCTCATCTTTTATGTTGCATGTCAGATTTTTCCCTTCCTTGAATACTTATACTACTGTCTACAATTTCTCAGCGATCTTTTCTTTTCCTGGGACTTTATTTGTGGACATTAGCAATGGGAAGAAATACTGTAGCATAAGATTTCCCACTTATTATTTCCTTTACCTGCTATATTTATTTAGTTCTAGAACTAATTTTAGTTCTGTGTAAAGTGCATAGTAATGTAGATGTGAGCAGCATAGAATCTACTTATTTTCCTTTATCAACACCAGAAAAATACAGCATGCCAAGAAATAGCAAAATAATTTCAAGACTCAAAACATGGCATTTTTTCCTTCTTTTTGTTTCTTTATTTACTTAAAAAAATGTAATATAAAATGGGAGAAAAATAACCTCACAGAAAATACAACTTTCTGTACAATTTAGATTTTAGTATAATCTTTAAAGATGGATTTGGTGGATAAGCCATAAATTTTGTGATATAATGGGTTCCTGGTTTTTTTTGTTGGTTTTTTTTTTTTTTTTTTTTTAATTTTTTTTTTTTTTTTTTTTTTCCTTTTGGAATGCTTGTAGGTCAACGAAAATGAGATTCCTGTCTCTAAATGCTTTGTCAGTTCAGAACACATAAATATTATCTATATGAATATAACATTAAACTAATTCCAAGACTGGGGAAAAATATTATCACTAAAAATTATGTTTTCAGATGACTTAAAAAGAATTTGTTAAAAGAATTTCACTGCAGTATTTAGGTTTTCTTTTGAGTATTGTTTCTGTACTTTATTTGATGTTGTAGAATTACAGAAAAACTCAATTGTTCAGTCTGGAAGGGACTCTTGCCCAATCTTCTGCTCAAAGTGAATTCAGCTTTGGGATCACCATGCTGTAAATGCTCATAACTTCCCCTTACCTCCATAATGACTATGAGGCCTGAAAGCCCTTAATTCTTACAGCCCATAACCAATATTTCAATTAAAACAATTTGAAATTAAAATTATTTTTTCACTGAGATAAAGGGTCACTTTTACAGCTCCTAATCTTGCATGACCTAAGCACAGTAACCTTGATTTACAATGCCATAAGCTGATATTTAAGTAGTGTTCATTCATTAAGCATTAATTTTAAATTCCTCTGTAATAAGCATTTAGCTTGCCAAAGTCTTATACAATGTCATATATTTTAGGCCACTGACATACAAAATTCCCTTGTACCGAAGAAAAAAAATTGTATGACACTGAGTGTACAAGTTTCTCAAATGATTGGCCTTTGCAGCATTATAACAAGCTTAACCCCTGTGAACAATCCTAAGGATCAAGGTATGTTCCCTTTGTACAGAGCTTTTATTAATGTCTTATGACTGAGTAGTGAGCAGTAATGAACTGCATGTACTGAAGCAGAACCTCAAGAAAAACACAGAGAGTTTTCTGTTCCTGTGCCTTTGGGTGTTTTAACACAGCTTCTGGTCAGAGATCTGGCTCATGGTTTGGATAAAAGACATAATTCATGGGGACTTTTAACAACTAAGATTTTTATGCATGTATGTGAGCACAATCCTGTCTTACCCACACATTATCAGCATATAGCTTGAATCTGTCTTGGCACAAAATGGAATGAACACTACAATCCAATTGGTACTAGCAATTACTAGAAACTGTAACATGAGATGAACTCAACTGAGGCCGAAGAATGGCAAATTTTAAGGTACTCCTTAAAATAGCCTGACTGCAAGTCAAACAGGAGTGATGATTAGATTTTCTGATTGTCATACAGAAATTCACATCTTTCCAGAAATATGTGCTACTGTGCTGAGTCTTGAGCAATTCTTGCTACAGAGACAAAAAGAGAAACATTTCAGGGAGGAACTAGGACACTGGTTCTTTTAATAGCTGTTTATATTTCAATTTTCCTACCTCCCAAGTCGTAACAGTGAGGTTTTCAGCCTCGGTGTGTAATCCATACCAGCACATGGAGTCACATCACCAGTGAATAATGCATTTATCACTCCCATTACCTTAAAGAAACACAGTGGTGCATGGAAATCACCAAAGGAGACATGCACAGTCTGTGAGAGACACTTTAATGTAAATTTTCCTGGTTGGCAGAAATCATGACTTCTATGAAGCCAAATTAAATATATTTTGTCAGCCTTTAAACCAGATGTACATACCCTGCACGACAGCCACAAAACCCTAGGGTCTAACATACAGAGAGTTGTCAAGAAAAGGAAGCTTTCTTCAGCAGAACTGAATCACTAAATGATAATTCTATTTCCTTTACAATGAAAACAAATTTAGTATGTTGTAACCTTTTTTATTTGGCAGCTAAATCACAGATTAAGACAACATTTCCATATTTTCTTTCTGACCCTGTAGAAGAGTATTACAGAGGAGTACTGTTTATGATTCCAAATCCCTTTTCATCTCGTCCGCCCCAGCCCACCTCAGATGAAACAGTTTTACCATAGAAAAATGATAGTTCTTTCTGGGAATAAAAAATTAAATACTTAGACTGGCAATCCATAGAAATTACTCTCATTAAATAATAATA
>VYXD01014540.1:1616027-1630597 GCA_013397195.1 Hylia prasina
ATGGCTTCACAGCTTTAGATATACTAGCCAGAAAAGTGACAATCTCTCCTTGTTCTTGTCTGTAACAATTCGAGTAGGTTAATAGCACCGATGTTGTGGGTTTGATCCTTTTGTGGGCCATTGACCGAAAAGTTTGCCTTGATGATCCTGGTAGGTCCCTTCCTGCTCAAAATATTTGGTGATTCTATGATTCTGTGAAACACATAAACTTTTTCTCTTTTCCTACTTCCCACTGTGCATTACTGTAAGCTGTGAAAAACAGACTCCTCAGTAAATCCTATATACACAACAACCTGAAGAAATTCCACTCTAGCAAGTGTGAAAGGTGATGTTTTCAAGTACTGGATAAGCCACTCACACAAAAGAGCTCTACAGAACAATCTACAAGAAGAAATAAAGCAGTCAGGGTCAGAGTTTATGTACTCCTTTTTTAGTCCCATCTCACCGTAATGAGTGTGCAATAGTTCTAGCTCAGTTAACCCTGTCTTATTTTAGCTAGACTTCATTTGATCCAAAAATACAGTGACTTTGCTTCATAGATGAGATAAGGCCCTGTGACCTAGCTATGAGAAAGCAAAGAACAGAAGCATGACAGGACTACATTATTTCTGAAAGCACAAAGAAATAGCAGTGTGTGCCTGAAGACATTTGTGTGGAATTTCAGTGTGCATGAGCCACTCATGACCTTGGGCTCCAATTGGAGGCACTTATTACATGGAGAGGTACCTCCTCCCAGGTGCTTTTCTCCAACCACCCTGCCTCCCACCATGGCTGGGCTACCATAGCAATTGAATAATTCCTGCTTTTGCAGGCTCAGACTTTCTACCCTGTGGGTACTCCATTCCCTTTCCTCATCCTGGTCCCAAGCATGCCACACATTCTGACACTCATTTCTACTACTTTTTAACATGGGTCCTTTTTCACATGAAAGTCTTGAAGAGGTAAAACATTAATGTCACATAAAAACTTTTCTATGTTTTTGTTGAGGGTTTTTTTTCCATATTCTGAAAGAAACCACAAAAAAATTATAATCTCTGATTTTTATAAACCTATACCATGTAGCTTGCTTTTGGCCTTTCCACAGCACACATCATCCGGCCAAGCAGGCTTTAAATTATTTAATTGATATTAATAAAGCAGACTTACAGTATGTTATTTTATTGTATCTTATCCGCAACATCATCTTATATATCACCTAAGCAGATTAGTATTTTTGGATTTCAGTCATATGGATTCCTCAAGAGACAGGCAGGGAACCATATAACATCAGTTTTTCATCACACACAACTACCACACAACTAAAAGCCTATCAAAGTGACTTCTAAACTTTGCACACAAATACATAAGCTTAGAGAAGGAAGTTTCCAGATCTCCATGGAATAACAGTAAAACTGGAAAACTACCTTTTTCTGATACTGTGCTCTCTATAAAGTTTCTAAATTTGGAACTAAGTTTGAATTAGAATTTGAATTGAGCTTAAGATGTAATAAGTACTTGTGAATAATTTTATAAGTTGGGGTTTCTGTGATCAAAGTATCTCCTAGCTTTATACTTCACCACACTCAGGAATGGTTACTGGTGTATAATTCCACATTATATAGACTTTCAACTGCAAAGTGTGATAATTTATGAGTAAATTTTGCTGTACTTCCACTTCTATTGTTCAGAAGCAGAGGATAAAAAGACACTAATTATTTCTGGTTTTGTATGAGACATGCTTTAAACTGAAAAATGTACAAGTAGAAAGTACTCAAAATATGTAGGCAAACTTAAAGCAAGCTGTTCTTCATAACCATTTATTCTCTTGACAGAAGTTTACAGTGACTGTGTAGAATTAGGAAGAACAAAATATCACAGTGACACTTCTGAAGTATGTGGAAAGCCTTTTGCTGTGATAAAGAAATTACTGGGATAAGCCAACTGTATATTTCAGAGGAAAAAATCCCAACAAACTATTTAATATGGGTAATGTACAGAACTACTGCTCAAATAACAAGGAAATTTACTATCCAACAGTAGGCAAAAAAAAAAAAAAAGTTTGTGTTTCCAATCCTTCCCTTCTGAAAAACAAGTAAAAAGAAAAGGTCAGGTTACAACACTATGTTGACTAACCATGGTGATAAGTACAAGTTATTGCTATAACCAATGGACCTCAGTTTTTTTTCCTTGAAATCATGAGCTACATATCAATTTAAGTGTACAGTGGAGACTTAGAGGAAACCATGACGGTTCAGAAATATCAGTAGACTTTCTAATACTGAGGAACTTTCTCTATATCTTAAACCATGCAGAGGTCAAATTCTCCAGGTGAAAAGCAAACCCTCCACAAACACACAGATGAGGAGATAACTAATGTCTATTTAATATGCTGAAAAATTCCTAAACTTAATGCCTTAAACTTAACTAACTTATTGACCTTTAAATCTTCAATCAGGAAATTCTGGTAGATCATAATGCTACTGAATAAAGTAACTTAATAATCCACCAATAACCTCATTGCAGTTTTGATTTTGAAAAATACATTTTCCAAACATACTTTAAAAAGTCTTGAACAAATCCTGACAAAACAATGGTTTTACAACCTCTGTTTATGAGCAGTAATTTGTATTATATTATTGTTATATCAAAGATCCCTAGCTATAAGGAGCATTCTGTTCCGGTCCACCACCCTTATTTTTGAAATAGAACTATGTTTAACTATGACATGTCTCTTCGATTGCATGTATGTTCATCTTCATCAGCTTGGTAAAAAAACACAAGCAGAAAAGTGTATGCCTCAAATGTTATAAATCTTGAGTGCTACCCTAATAAAAATAAGAAGCAATTTATTTCAAAACTATGTAAAAGCATGTAATCAAGATACTCCTGAATGGGAAATGCCCGTATATATTAAAATAAAAGAAAATTGGCTTAGATGTTTTGGGGGCACACAAGAAATGTCCTGTTAGTAGCCTGTTAACTTTATTTAGAGTGGCCATTTTTAACTCATAACAAACAGCCATACCAACTCATACCAATGGTGAAAGGTTAAACTATGGCCTGGCCCAAAATAGAGAGGTTTTCCTTTCTTTCATTATATACCATCTATTAAATTACTGTTGAACTTAAAATTACACAGATCTGAGTATTCTCATTTTATATACCATTCGTTTGCTTTCAGGCACTCTGAGTATTTAGCTACCCATGAATAAATGTCAAGAGAAGTAAAATAATATTGTTTCACTTTCAGATCAATTCACTGTCTTTTTTAAGTCCTCCATTCCATATCCCACTGAAAATACCCTTCTTACTGCTAAGAGCCGGGAGAGACATGTATAAACTTTTCACAGCATTTGGTCTGGTCTACTTTTCTTCTCTTTTTCAGAAGTCAGTTGTGATCATTTACCAATCTCTAGTGAAGCTTGGCTCCTGAGTTTAAAGTGCTTTTGTTCCATAGGTTAGAACCAATATTGCCTCTATCTATTTTGAAAGTATTGCAAAACTTCTGTAAATCATCCTAGGTCCTGGTTGTTTTGTTGGTTTTGGTTTTTTTTTAAATGTACCCAGTTATAAATATTTATAATTAAGGCAACTTTTATTAGCAAATATATAAGGATTCCATATCACCTTACCATACTGAAGAGCTTAATTTTACAAGTGCTCAATTTTACAAGAAAACAAGAACAGGCAACAGACAAAATTGCTCATAGAATCCTATACTTTCTCAAAAAGGTGTCTGTAACTGCTGAGTTATTTACAGAAGATGATGTGTAATATTTATCTTCTCTATTAGATAGATGGTGCTTTAGATGGAGATTTATTTTTCATTTTTGAAGCCCTCATTTCAATAATATTCTGTAAACCTTCAAATTTGAACTTATATTCAATCCTTTTAATAATCACTCTGGAATATCTCTTCACAAAAAATACTTTTTTATGAACAACATTCTTTGTTAAAGAATTAACATTGTATATACTTTGTTTCTTGAAAAAATTTGAGAGAAAGACTGCTTTTAAAAAGTCAAGGGAATTGTCACCTATAATTTTCTTACATATCAATATCTCGACATTCTTTTAAATCATGTATTCTGTGCAATTCACAGAAAGTGTTAGATAATGCAGATCTGAAACATATAACAGTGATAAAGACAGCGAATAATAGTTCAGTGGCAGATTTATTTTGGGTTTCAGTAATATTATCATCCTATTTAAACATCATATTTCCTAGATTTTCCAAAATGCTTTGATGTAGAAAGCCTCCTTTTTTCTTATTGTCAATGCCGTACATGTAAAGAAAATGAACTGAAATATATGCCATCTGGATAATCAAACTATTAAAGTTAGCAATCTTCTATTAAAACATCTTGAGTTTGGTTTTAAAATTCATAGTTTATTTGAAGAAAATTGTCAGCATCGTATTCCTATCAGATTTGAAGGGGCACTAATTTGTTATTTAGATTCATAGTACTGCCTTTAATATAACATTCAGCAAGCCCACAAGCTAATAAATGTTAAATAAATAAATTATTCTGATTTACAGCACATCTCCTTAAAGCAAATAGATGAGATGAAAGATAAGGGGAAGGAGCTCAAAAGTAATTTCATCACAGTAAGTACGTAAAAATTGGAATGCTTCATCTGGTCAATATCTCAAGGTTTCAAACCCCTTAAGTTTAAAAATATCTGGGATGACTTCATTTGTAAGACACTCATGGATGAGTTTTGAGCTGGAATTTTTATGAAGGAGTCTATCACATATAACTTGATTTTACATATCTAATTCTTAATTTTTTAAAATATTTTTCTATTGAGTAAAACTGGAGTCCATATTGAAAACTTATTTTGGTGTTATAACTATAAAGAAATTCACCCTTTTCAAACAACAATTTGCATGCTTACATTTTTATTTTCCCAAGTGAATGCCACATAAAATTCCAGGTACAAAACAAGTTATAAGTGAAAATTTGAGCAGGTTAAATCCTTAACTACCTTAATGAAAGGGGGAGAAAAAAAAAAAAAAAAAAAAAAAACACCAAAAAAACCACAACACCAAAAAACAAATAAAGTGTCAATTATTTTTGCATTTTATTTCTGGGAAAATGCTAATACCAGGCATTAGCAAGGATCGCTTCAATAAAAAGCAGAAGAGGAAATGAGAATTTCTAATTATAAAATCTTGTGCATGGTCTGTGTAGAGATGGACAAGGTAATTGTAGGTTTTGACATGAAATTCACTCACTTGGTGCCTCATTGACTCTGGGTACAAGATGCGCTTTTGAAGTGCACAAGTATATACGTATACCACAAGATGTACGTAGCACAGGAATATAAAGCAGGAATAAGAACACTGAACAGTGGTTAACATAAAAACAAACAGACAGCAAGGAATGTCAATGTACTATACCAAGCAACAGTATGCCCTTCTAAGTCCCACTTTTTTTAAGACATGCAAGCAGTCTGCAATGAGTGAGATTCTCCCACTCCCTGAAAGAGCTCCCTAGAATTGCTTAGACGCCACCTTTCAACTTCTAGAAACCAGAAATTATCTTACTAGAGATATAACTACTATGAGGTCATGATAAAAAGTAATGCAGCACCATTCAATCCTGCTCTCCCACAGAACAGATAAATCTACATCTAGATCTGTAAGTAATATATTCCTTAAGAAAAGGAATATCCTAATCATGTCATTAAGCAGAATTCTCAGTCCCACCCTTTTATTTTGTTGTAAATGTAATCTGATGGTATCACACTCACCTTTAAGCCTCCACTTAAATGCAAATAAATGTTATCATATGTGTTAAGCAGATGTTGCTTAATGTTTATGGAAATCTTTATATTTTATGTCCTGTTTGGCAATTCTTTAAGAAGTAAGGCTGGCGCTGCAGATCACATCTTATTTGGAACACAACCTTGTGTTTTGTGCATCCAAAGCTGAACATTGCTTGAAACTGACTCGGGGGCACCTCCCAAAACAACCCTCAGGGACCATGAGAGACCCCTGAAGAGGCCCATGCAGATGCAGTCAGAAGTAGTGCAGAAGGCAGCCCAGGCTAAATGACTGTATTACGTAATTGGTGACTATGTATTATACAGGGCAGTTTATGTAAATTGTAGTGCATGAATTCGTTTTGCTTCCTCCCTGGTGTGTTCAATTTGTGGAAAACTTCTGCTTTACACCCTGCACGGAATAAACAATGTCTTCTCTCTAAACCTGAGTAATTTGGCAACATTATGATAAGGCTATACTACAAGATAAAATTAATTTTCTGCACAGCTCACCCTTCTCCATTCTGCAGCAGGTCAAAGACCTATGGCACTCCTGTGAAAGTTTTCTTTCAATGAAAAGAAAAATGAAATAAATTTTCTTGTTCTGTAATTATTTTTTTACTGTGTGAATTTGCAATGTTCAATCACTCCTATATGTAGGAGGGTAGTACTTTTTAAACCTGTTACTATCTCTCTACAATGTGTTCAATTTCCTATCAGAAAGGCTATTGAAGGGCATAATGAGAGGCTAAATGATTTTCTAGGAAATGTACTTTTAAATGGTGGAACCCTGGGTTTTGTCTGATCTAAAACAAAAAGGGAATGCTTTTTGAAAGTGAAGCAGAACACTGCCCATTCAAACCAGTGGAGGACCTGTTTTCAAACGTTTTCTTATCCAGACACGAGTGATCTTTTCTATAGGGAACAATTTGCTGTACAGCATTTTTTTTCCTTATTTCCTGATGGTGTTTAAAAACAAACCTCATGCAATTAATCATACACTTGCAATACCTGCAGACTTATCATTGTTTTCAATGGCAGCAATAGGTATAGAAGAGATTATTATTTCTGTAAATTTTATAAATATCTGGCATGTAATTTGAGCCACATAAATTCTGTTCTGAGTTTTAGAACCAAGTTCTGTAAGCTCTGCCTGTGATACAGGATGAGAAAATACTCAAACCTGTAATGAAACCCCAAAAAGATCAGGGCAGAAGAAACATTCTTCAGGGAAATTTGCTAACCTGAAATGCTGCAACTGGATCTTAAGGCACCTAAATGTTTTGCAGAGTATGTGACAGCTTTGAGCACCTATATTCTATGGATCTTTTTGTGGATCTGGGCCAACATAATTAAGAATTCTAACTGATCCCACACAGCAGTTCCAATGAATCTTAACCTCCATTTTCAGCTCTCTAGCCATGTACAAAGTAATAGACCCAAGGGAGAGATATAAATCCCTGTATTTCAGGCCAGACTGACCTCTAACTGTCAAGAGTTGGGGGGAAATTCTGTCTGGAAATGTTATGTCTTAATTGTCTCTTGCAGAGATTCTTGAGCTTAACTGTGAAGCATGAACCAGCAAAATTATTAGTTTGATTCAGAAAAACATTGCCTGTGCCTATGTCTGAGTTCTTCAGCTACTGGTCGCAAAACCTAGTAGATAATTTTCAGCTGCTTAAGTAAAAACTGTAAGAAATAAAAAAAAAATATTAAAATATATTTTATAATTAAAGAACTGTAGTAAGTAAAATAATTTTCTACTATGAATACTAGAAATGACAGCTTTTTTGTTAGTATTATAATGTTCATTAACAATCCTCTCACTATATGCTTATTATTCTATATTTATAAAAGAATGAATGCAGAGTGAGATTTTCAATATATAGTTGCTCTGAGGTACTGCAGTGTGATCAGGGAAAAACACCTCCAAACACAAAATTTCCATGTGGACTCAAACAAGAAATGTTTCATGATTTAAGACGAATTTCTTTATTAATGTAGTTTGTCATGTATAACATGCAATTTGTAATAACTACTTTTTGTACTATCTTTTAAAATTGGAAATTATATAAAATTTTAAAGATCTTAATGCAGCATAAATATTGATACTTGAAATATTTTTGCACTGTTTTTGTTGAACAATAACATTTTTAAAACATGTTTTCAAAAAACGTTAATGTAGAAACTAGAACTGCCTAAGTGCTCTCAGCTAAATATACAGTGGAGGGAATCCCAAACTTTTATCTATATAGTTTGCACATGAACCTTTTTTGGATTCTGTTAGTTGTGCAATATCTACAAAGATTACTAAGTCTGATTGTTCTTTTAAAATTAAACAGGATAACAAGCCATATTTCAAATAAGAAAGTCTTAGTTCAAGGATTATTACTTTTCAATAAGATCAATAAGATAGTCACTACAGATCAGTACAGTACCTTTACTAGTCAGCATTCAGGAAATAGTAATAGATTTATTTAGGATTAATTTTAGTTATTCCAATATTGAAGACTTCATAATGGTTTAGTTCTTTGAAATATTTATAGGTAAGAAACAATAGCACTTATGGGACTCATGTGTTTGCTACTATCTAGTGGATCCTCAGGGCTTAATTCTAGCAAAATCTCCCTGTACACTTCATTATTGTTGTCATCCTGTGTGCTCATTATTGCTTGTCTTGTTGGAATTCTGAGACTCGAGAACACATGCACTGAAGGAGTGTGCTTTGCCAGTTGGGGCTGCCATTACCCATCCTTTACAGTCCTTAATTCATATGAGAATGTTAACCTAAAACACGAGTTGTCTAGATTGAGAGTTAAAATAAGACTGGCATCTGGATTCAGGTAAATCCTGAGCAGATTACGTAAGTGCTGAAATAATGAAGAGAATTCTATCTTTCAATTACATGAAAAGTCCAATTTTGCAGCAAGGAATGATGAAGCTAGAGAAACCATGTTCAGGTGGGGCTTTTTATTCCTTATTTTTTGCCTTTTTGCCTTTTTAAGAAGAGAGAAAGTTTTCTATAAACAGATAGACAAAAAAAAATCTGTGACACAATCACTGTGACAAGTTAGGCTGCAAAAATTCTGTGGGAAATTCAGCCTTCTTAATCTTTGCTCTTCCTTCTCCTGAACTACTAGGAAGTGTTAAAAAGCAGCCAAAGGGAAAAAAAACCAAAACAAACAAAAAAAAAACCCCAAAAACAAAAACAAAAACAAAACAAAAAAAAAAAAAAACCACAAAACAAAACAAAACAAAACAAACAAAAAAAAAAAGATCAAAAGAACACAGTTTTGGCTGCAAAACAAAAATGACATCTAAAGCTTCTCATCGAGTTTTGTTTTTTGAATATTTGTTTCCCCATGAAAAAGTACAATTGCTGCCTTTTAAGTCAGGTCCTATTCAACATCTTCATGTTGTTAACATAATCAATTCTATCCTTATACTACTCAAGAAGTACAATTTTGGGAAGAGAACTTAATAAGAACAAGTTTCTTGATTATAGCTGTGAAGTATGCCTTTCCAGTTAAACCTAATTCCTCAAGAGTCATTTGCTTTCTTCCAGGCACATGTTCTTTCCTGGTACTCATTCAAAACACTGTTGATGTATTGTGGGGGCACAAAATTCTTTCTGCTTAAACTTTCTGCATGTCTGGCACTTCTAGATTTCCACCCTATGTACAATGGAAAGTTACCATTACAATGGATAGTTACCACAGTATTATCAGGTATTTGTTTGTTTGTTAGCAACCAAACACCTGATAAAGTTGCTTTTCTGAACTATAGTTCGAAATAGTGACTCCTTTATTCGCTTTCAGTTGCACAGAGATTTTAAAGAAAGAGTAGTATGCAAGCTGGCCTTAGAAATGTGTATTCCAAACAAGAACTGATCTCTTAATGTTTGTTGATACAAAGGAAATAAGCTAGTTCTAAGCAGATGTGAAATTCACAGCTGTTTAATACAATAAATTAAAGTTTCAGTAACAATGAATCTATCATGGAAAAAAACGTTTTCAAACATGTCTCAATGTAGAAAGCATTGGAAGGAGCAAGGAGATTATTTTGGTTTTTTCATATCGTGCATTAGCAATACACCCATTGTATGATTTAATTAAAGTTTAGCCTATAGTTATATTAGACATAAAAAAACCAACAAAACCTAGGGGAAAAAAGTTTAGGAAAAAAAATCAACATGTGTCATTGGATATAAAGAATAGCTCTGGTATAGGAATCACTGGAGAGTCCTGGTCTTTTTAGTTTTTGAGAAAAAAGAGATGGAGATTTGGAAGGACAGAAGTAGAGATCACTAAAAACTTAATAAATATCCACGAAATCAGATGTGGTGCAGAGAATACAAATAGGAGATAATAATTTAAATATTGCATTGTTAAAATAAAAAGATTACACCAACATAAGTTAAAATTTTAAAAAATGTGCAAGAAGCTAAAAATGTTTTTTCTTTTCCCGTGCACGGGATTTCTGAAACCAATTGCTAAAGGATGAAGTGGGACCATATGATAGAAATATATTAAAAAGGGTATCTAACACATTTTCAAGGATAGGATTTTTGATTCTAAGGCAATCTATAACTTAGAAAGTCTGCAAATGGAAGAATGCTGGAACATTAATGCATGGAATGCTTTAATGAGAAACCACTAGATCAATGTTTGCCATGAATTTATTTTTTCTAAAAATATCCAGGGTGATGATGAAAGCTGACTTGTGTTCTAATTCACAAGGAAAGTAAATAAAGTTTGATCAGTTACACTGGTAGAAAAAGCAAACCCCCTGGAAACAGTTTTCGATTGTATAGCAGAGATGGACTGTGGGACGAGGACAAAGATGTCAGACAGGTAATTGTGATGTTTTCCAACAAAGTGATTTTTGTGTTTCTTGAACTAATTGTAACGTCTCCCAAACTCCCAGACTGTTCACTTTCTGCCTAATTGGTTTGCAGTAACATATTCTGCTTTATTCTGTTTTTGCTAATCATAATTATGTAAAGAAATCATGTCATTAACATTCTCTCAATGTATTAGTAACATGTTGATCATCAAAATACATTAATTTATTTTCCATAAAAATATATATTTTTTCTTTTATTAAGTTTTTTGGCTCATTTTTGTTTCAAGAGCTATTTTAAAATGAAAAAAATAATTTTCTTTACCAAAAGTCAGCATTACCAAAAGTCCTACAAGTACTAGAAGACCTGAGCACTTATCCTGCACTGTACTTCCCCGTGAAAAACATCAAAACAGGAAAACTGTACTCAGTTTCATGATCCAAAACTGAAATTAATCTATGGAATCCACCTAAAAAGTTTGAATTACTGGCCAGGAAGTCAGACAGTGGCAGAAAAGGGTCAGTAACAATTGATTGCAATGGAGTTGCTCAAGTGAATACAGATTATTTGACTGAAAAGATGATGCAGCCACAAATCCTAAACTATTAACAGAAACACCTGCAAGGGGAATGGGAGGACTGAGAATGCTTATACTGTCATGATATCAAAGACACATGTTAGTACAAAATTTATTTATTAAAAACAAGCAAACACAAAAAAGAAAGAAAAGAAAGAAAAGAAAGAAAGAAAGAAAGAAAGAAAGAAAGAAAGAAAGAAAGAAAGAAAGAAAGAAAGAAAGAAAGAAAGAAAGAAAGAAAGAAAGAAAGAAAGAAAGAAAGAAAGAAAGAAAGAAAGAAAGAAAGAAAGAAAGAAAGAAAGAAAGAAAGACCCCTACCAAAATAAAAACTGTGGGATTAACATTCAAATAACATCACAAGCTGGCATTCACTTAATTGCAAGGGAGCTGCATCAGTCTGTTTTATTATTCCGAAGTATCCAGTCATTAGCAAGTCAAAACATTAGTTTGCAACAGTTTTATAGTGGTGACACATGACAATATTCTTGTCTAAACATGATACAGGTATTATTTTCTTCCCCTTTTCATCAAAACCCTTCACCTTTTCCTTTCAATAGTCACACAAGAGTAAGAAAAGTGGGAACCCTTACGCCTTTGCAAACTGCCAGATTTAGAGCATCCATCCCCTTCCATAGCAGTTACATACTGAGACCTTATTGCAAAACTGCTTTTTGTAACAACATTGCCTAAGAAATTCAGGCGGTGCCGGCGGCTGCAGCGGCCCCAGCGCAGGGCCCGGCTGAGCCCCTCAGCCACGGGCGGGCGGGCCAGAGCCCCGGGGAAAGCCTGGGCAAGGGAGGGCAAAACGCTGCCCGGCAGCCAGGGCTGAGCCGGGGGAACCGAGCCAGAAACAGCCCTGCGACCCCGAGGGGACAGCGGGAGCAGGGACGGGGCAGCGGAGCCCCGGCAGGGATGGCCCTGCGGGCAGGGAAAGATCCCGGCTGGGCAGAGCTGCCCTGTGGTCCGTAGGAAAGACCCACTTTAGAGCAGTGGGGGGAAAAAAAAGTGCAAAGAGGAAAAAATAGCAGAGAGGAGCTGCTACGGACTGACAGCAGTTCAGCATTCCCCATTCCTCTGCACCGCTTGGTATAGCAGGTATAGCAATCAGGAGAGAAGCAGCAAAGCTGAGCCTGAGAAGGGGGAAGGGGTGTATGCCAGGAGGGCTTTCTCATATTTCTCTTTGCTTCTCACCATGTTTGGCACATTTAATTGTCAATAAATGCATTTTTCCCAAATCAAATCTGTTTTGCCCATGTCAGATAAGGGATCTCCCTGGCTTTTTCTCGATTTTTTTTTACTTTATTTTCTCCCCTGGCCAGTTGAATATAGCAGCTGCATGGCATATGGCAGACAGCCAAAGTCAGCCCTCCACAAAAAGTGTGGTTAACCTTGTAACTATCTTCTTATGGAAATCAAGCACATACTCCAAAACTTGCAATGCTCAATAATTTAAAATTATCCTCGTTATGAGAAAAAAAATTACCCAAAATGCTGTCAAAACCACATAAGCACTCCATAGAGTTACTATTTATAATTATAATTAATAGCATTTTATAGGGTGACTGCATTTACAATAAAACTTCAAGAGACAACTATAAAATAGCCTTTATTGTCTATTTGATGCTCTAAAATCTTCACTTTTTAAAAAAGGTTCCATTTTAAAGGTAATTATTAGCTTTAGCTAATCAGGAAAACATACCCTCCTTGTGAACAGAAACATGACTTCTCTAATTTATTTTTCTAGTAGTTTAACAATGAAACAAGATCATTTCTCTGCCAAAAAAATGCATTAGGTAAAGAAATGGAAATGTCTCCAGCAGCGTCACTAGAGTCTGGATCAGGACCTTGTCTTTGATTTGTAAGGACTATTTGGAAGAAATAAATTGACATCTTGATTTAATAGTTCCACTGGATATATAAGAAAATTAAAGATTTTCCATTCACTTGTTATGAAATATTTTACTTTGCCAGGTGTTCTGTTAAGAATGTGAAGACATGTATCGACAGAATACACTTCTCTCACACATTACTCTGCATTTGGAGAAAAGATTAACCCCCATGCCAAATGTCCTCAGACGGTTGGAGGTTGCTTCACTGCAAAGATACCTGGAACAATCCTAAACTTGCCTTTTCTTTTCCTAGTGCCAATCTTGAGCCTTCCCCTCCTGCACCTCTGCTGGGGAACCTTCTAAATTTCATGAGTTTTGCTGGTATTTTTTCTTTTGACAGTTACATTAGTTCTCCACAGTTTCTATAATGAAAGGTGAACAAGCTCTATTCTGAGCTCTTTCTAGGGCTGGGATTCTGTAAGATATCAGAGAAATCCTACAGGCTATAAATACATATCTTGCACTGATCTTTTCAGCTAGTTTCAGTGTTCACCCTCTTTCTGGCTGTGCTATTCAGGATCTGCTAAGGAAAGCTGTGATCTCTTTCCCTTATATCAGTATCAACTCTCAGTCTTTCTCTGCAGCTTAATCATATATCTGTGGTTGCTTCCTAGTGTTGCAAGACTAGAGGACTCATGTAGCTTTTGAGTCTTTTTCTATCAAATAAGTATTTTTGGATGGAAGACAGGTTTCTGCTAAAACATAACACACGATCTATTTCAAGGAGCTCACCAAGTTTTAATATATGGCCAGAAAATGATGGCTGTGACAGGGTAATTGGCTAGCCATACAAAACAGCTTTAACTGCCTTCACATGTTTTGCTTAATCGCTTTCTTAAGGGCATTCATGTTTGTGGTCCCAATAAAGGTTAACAGAGGTCTGCTGTAAAAAGTGTTAGCTCTGTTTAGCCTTAGCTTGTTATCAGGTCAGCCCAAATAGAGGAGAGGAGAGGAAGTTCTGCAGCATAGTCCCAGATTCCTTATTCTCTTTCTTTTCAATTTGGTTTTTTTTTCCTTCTAAAAATGCATATATTGCATTGACTATGGTCTTCGTGCCCTTTAGTAGCTTAGTATATACCTAAACTAAAATTTATCCTTAAATGCTTTAATAATTTTACTTTTCCTGATGGGAACACTGAGAAAGCTTTTGCCCATTATTTATTTCCCTGAAATGGAGTACAGCCAGTTTTGCCAATTGATATTGCAGCAGTTGTCATATATCACCAGTTCTCAGACACCTTCTTCTGTCCACTGTTACTGGGCAACAGCATGTCTGGTGCTGCATTGCAATGGCAGACATTCTGATCACTATTTCTATGGAACTAAGTGGCTTTTTTTTTCTACACTTTGCCTATATTAAAAGCCTTCAGCTTAATTCAGAAAAAGAAATATGGCATAGGTTTGTTTCATATACAGTACTGCAACATGGATGCAGTCTGGTCCCAAACTGACATAATGTTGAGAGTTTTACATTTTGAAATTGTTTCCTGTGTTTTCCACTTTTTTTTTTAAT
>VYXD01014594.1:0-11922 GCA_013397195.1 Hylia prasina
ATTTTGGAAAAAAACTCCCATCACTCTTGCACCAACTCATCGGCTAATGCTAAGTTAGATGCACATATTGATCTGCAGTGTTGCTTGCATGTTTGTGCCACCTTTCATGCTCTGCTTAGGCATTGTGATAACTGATCACGACTAAGGCTTTATCAAATGTAAATCAGCATGACATGCACGCATGATCCATTTATACTGGAAATGACAGTGATTTAATAGAAAATATAAATGATGCTCTCACTTAACAGCTATTGTTCCTTATCAACATTACCATTGTCATGCCCGTTCTGGGGAAAAGTAATTCAATTTAATGGAAACTGCCTTCATTTTCAGGGTGGTCTCAGTTTAAAACCACAGTGAGCAATTGCATTACACGGAAAGTGCACTCACTAAACAAAGACCCACAGAGTTTTGCTAGTAATAAAACTGTTTCCCAGGGCTTTTGTTGGTGTGCACTGTTTCCCTTCTTCCTACCATGATTATTCAGCTCACTTGTTGCATGACACAAGGTCCTGCACTCCCCCTGGGTGCCTGAGGCCACACTGGTGAGCCTGAGAACAAGGAGCTGCTACTGAGGGAACAAATGGGACAGCAAGCCCACGGAGGGGTCTAAGCTTTGGTTTCTAAGAATTGCTATTGCGCCGTGACTCGTAGGCAAAGGCATGAAGGATTTTGTCCAGGCTCCCATTTTCCTGTCCCCTCTTGGATGTCAGCCTCAGTATCTTTCTGGGGTGATGCTGGTAACAACTGGGGGGCATCCCAGAGGCACAGCATGCCAGCACCATGCACAGTGGAGACTGGTGGAGGCTGTGTGGTGGCCACACATTAAGGAAGGGATGGCTGGGCTTTGCCTCTTCTCTTCCTGGCTGTGCCCAGGTTGGGCTCCTCAGGGCCAGCTCTCTATCCTGCTCCTGACAGGAGAGGACAGAGAGGAGACCTGTGGCCTGGCTGTCCTGCCTCCCTCAGTTCATCCCTGTCAGCGTGCTGCACACCAGTGCTCTCTGGTACAGTGCAGCTGTCTGCTCCTCCCACTTGTCTCCTTTCCCTTCTGTGCTCCCTCCCACACAGCCCTTTATTAAATCTGGTACCACAAACTGCAGAGCAGAGCAGAGCTCCAGGTGAATTTCTCGGTTTCCTTCTCCTCAAGCAGAAAAGCAAGACACCATTTGCCAACTCAAAAGGGAGCTTATTTCCATGGCGTCTGAGGTTCATGAAGCCAGGACCTTCTGAAGGCAGGGGAATATTTCCCTTGATGTGAGGCTTGTGCTGCATCACATCTCATACCCTGCCCTTTTATTCTCATAGAGCAAACATGCATTAGCAGTAGCTCCTGATTTAGAAACCAGACCTATGCTTTACATCTCATATAGAGAGATTCACCAATTAAGTGCACCAGGCATCCTTTCCAGGCCTGTGGTACCCTCCTTTCTGTGCCTGGGAGCAGGAAAGCCTTGTCTATGTCTCCCTGAAACAGAATCCACCGGCCAAGTAACATGAGAAGCTGTCTCAAAAACCCCACTGAAACTCAGAACCAGTGTGTGCTGCCGCTCCTCTACCCCCAAAACTACCCTCCTTGTTTTCTCCCATACCACAGCCCATGTCAGAGGGACATCCAAGCATGGTTGCAGAGAGCCATGCACACTTCGGCCAACCAGCGATGGCCAAACTCATGCACCTGTCACACCTTTCCTATTGCCACTGGGTCCAGGATGATGCTGTTAGTGGCCCAGATATGACATAAGCTCAGTGAGCTAAGGCAGGCTCACCTGGATATGTGAGGAGCAAATACACTGAGGGCCTGTGTCTTGGGTTATGGAAGCAAAAAAAAATTGTATTCTATTTTCATCTGCTGAAAGCAGTTGGGGAAATGTTTTTTCTTTANGTCCAAACACCCTGACCATAAGGGTGTCAGATTGTGTCCCTGACTCTGTCAGGGTTTTCTGGGTTTCTTGTTTGTTGTTTACTTGGTTTTTTTGTACTATTACATTGGTATTTCTAACATGCCTAGTAAAAGAACTGTTATTGCTATATCTTTGCCTGAAAGCCCTTAATTGCAAAATTGTAATAATTCGGAGGGAGAGGGTTTCACATTCTCCATTCGAAGGAAACTCCAGCTTTCCTTAGCAGATACCTGTATCCTAAACCAAAACAGCCTGGTGGGCAGGGTCATTGCATTTCACTGTGTGCTGGATTGCCCTTGGCTGGATGCCAGACACCCATCAAAGCCATTCTTTCACTCCCCTCTGCAACGGGGCTGGGGAGAGAAAATATAGCCAAAGGTTCATGAGTTGAGATAAAGAACTGGGAGACATCACTCATCAAATACTGTCACAGGGAAAACAGACTGAACTTGGGGATATTAATTAGACTTATTACTGAAAAAAATCAGAGAAGAATAATTAAAAAGAAAATAAGTTTTAAAACCAACTTCTTCATCCCTCCCTCTTTCCCTGACTCTACTTCCTCTCCCCCCAGCAGTGCAAAGAGATGGGGAATGGGGGTTATGGTCAGTTCACTACAGTTATTTCTGCCACTGCTGCCACCTCAGGGAGAGGAGTCTTCTGCTCTAGTGTGGTGTCCCTCCCAGAGGACAGAATTCTCCACTAGCTGCTCCAATGTGGGTCACTTTTCATGGGGTGCAGTCCCCTTCTGCTCTTCTTTGGCCACAATTACATTTGTGCAGTAACTTTTTTCCCCCTTCTTAAATACGTTATCACAAAGGCATTACTCTCATTCCTGACTAGGCCAGCCTTAGCCAGCAGCACATTTTCCTTGGAACCAGCTGGCATTGGCTCTGTCAGACAGGGGGAAGCTTCTGGCAGCTTCTCACAGAAGGCATCCCATAGCCCCCCTCACTATCAAAATGTGACCACACAACCCAGTACACACAGGACTTAAGAAATCACCTCTTTCAGTCCCCCAGCCAAAATGAGAAGTAGGTTTCTGTATGCTGATCAATTTTCCCACCTGAATCATGTCATTGCCCAACAACAAAATGGGCATTAGCATCAACGATAAGATTCTGCAGCTACCAGGCAACAAGTCAGCCTCAAGGTTCACACTGCCTTCACTTCAGTGACAAGGTGCATGACAAGTGAATTCTTTTGTTCACTGTCTCAAAAAGAAGCTGCTTTGGAATGTAACATATCAGCTGTAATTTCCTGACTGGTATACATGGTCTTGTACAATGGGTGAGTGACCTGTCATCTAGCGCTATCCAGGCAGCCCTCTTTATTAAAAAAGAGTAAAAGCTGGACAATAAATCTTTGCAAACAACTTTGCATGTGATTCAACAGAAAGAAAACAATTGTTTGTTCAATGAAGTCAGTTATCAAGCAACAGCAGGGAGAAGCCATTGGAACTCAAGGTGGTGACAATATTTTACCAGAAAAAGATGTTTGCTGTTTTCCTGCAATTTACAGGATTAGTGCTTGCATTTTTACCCTTGCACCACCTCCCCTTGAAACACAGGTGCCTCCCACCCTAATTGCTGTCCATACAATTATGCCCTGGATTTTCTTTCAGTTCATGGTTTTGCAGTTGATGGCTGAGAGTGCACACATTCAGGTTCCTCCTGTTTTCCCCCTTTTTCTCTCCAGACCTGCCTTGCCATGGCTGTTCTGGCTGCTGGTAGATGTGGGCACCCTGTCCCCACTTCAGGGAATGGCCCCCACTTGTCCCACATAGCACTGGCTGGACCACCCCAACAGCTGCCACCCCTCCCCTCCTTGGCACTGCCTGTGCTCAGGCAATTAGAAGGATTTTCTTTCCCAAAACACAGCTCTAATTATAATCTAATTCATCTTATTTGAAGTACAGTTTGGTAGTATTTCCATTATGCAAATATCAATTTATTATCCTCACATTATGTTTTGACTACAGTTATGTTGCTAATTAGAGGTAATTTAAGTGCTTTTAAAAACCCCATCCTTTCCTCTCCATGCACCCTTACTTCCTTGCAAACCACACAGTGCAGATATTTAGCACAGAGTCAGTGATGAAAACCTGCAGTTATCAGCTCCGTTTGCATCACTCTAATTGACTTTCATTATGCTAGAAACCACTTAGAAAGCACGATTTTTTATGATTTACTTGGGATTGGGGATGGAGACATGAAAGAGGAAGGTAACTTACTCCAGCTGCATTTCTAACATTTTTCTGCCCAGACTTTCTGCCCACCAAACTGCATTTGGTGTGGCTCTTCCAGTAACTGACCACACTGTTGCCTTTGGCTGAGGGGGAAAACTAGAATTATATTAATGCTTGTCTAGGAGAGACAACACATTCCTGTCATAAGAGAGAGAAAAGCTGACTACAGGAATTTGGCTGAAAAAATCCTAAACCTGGCTGTTGTGGAGGTATTTGTGTGTCCCGTATAGCCCCACCAGCAGAGGCACTAGGAAACTAGGATAAACCCTGAAACAGCAATTCCCATTGGCCTTAACTGAAGGCAGTGGGAAGACTGTAGGTTTTGGTCATAGAGGCTGCCCAGCTTGGTACAGGCCTTAGAAGGTGAGCAGTGGATATTTTTTGGGGGGGGAGGCAAATGAGGCAGCCATGGGGGGATGTGTGGGAATAGGGACCAGGCAGTGGGAGTTTATGGAGGGCTAACACAGTCTGTGTCCTTAAAATCCCCACAGGATTACTCCTCCCAACCCATTTTGCAATAACCACATCTTCTATCCATTTTTCTTCTGCAGACTTTTCTGTTGGGCATGTTAGGCATGTCTGCTGTGTCAGGGCAGGGAGGGATCCTCCCTGCTATGCAGGTGGCAAAAAGGCTTCTGCCTCCCAAAGCATCTCCAGGGCCATCCCAGTTTGATCTGGCTGGCATGTTTTCTGACCATAGCAATGTTGTTTTACCAAACACTTTGAGGAGCTCTCAGAGCTTCCCAGAAAGATGACTTACAGCAGGGGGAAGGGAGTGTTATTGCCTGTAATAAAAGCCCACAGAATGATCAAACCCATAGATGGCTAAAGAAGCTCTGGCTTTGAAGTGCTTGCTTCAGCAGCAGCTGAACATTAGGGGTCCCCAGCGGACTTCCAAAAGCTTTGTTAGGGAAAAAAAAAAACCGAGGGGAAAAAAAGAAAAAAGAGACTGAAGCGTTCCTGAATTTGTCGACAATATAAATCCCAATACCCCACCCACCTACCAGGCAAGCTCTGTTGATACCACGGGCGAAACAACAGCATTAACGCTCTGACGTAAAAAGAAGACAGCAGCCGCTGTGCTGTGCCTACAGAAACCCCGGGCTCTCAGAGAGGGCCTTTTCTTTCTGCCCAAAGTCAAGCTTCAAAGCTTCCTGCTCCGTTTTGTTCTTAATTGAAAGTGTTATTGCAGTGGGAAGGGTTGTTTTTGTTTTGCCAATCCCCTTCCCCGCTTTTAGTTTTTTTTCCCCAGGAGACATCATCTGTCATTTGCAGAGTGAATTCAGTGTCCTGTAATGGAGCCTTAACTGTCGTGGGTGGGTTTAGGGGAAGCTCTGATGTGGCACTGCCACGCTGCACCAAACCTCCTCCAGCTGGGAAGGGGCTGGGCTCTTCCCGTGGGAGAGGAACCAGCAGTGGAATTAAGCAGATAATTTGCACTTTTTGCACCCATCAGCTGTTGAAAGGGCAAGGACCACAAGGCCTGGAAAAGTTCTCTGTGTCTTGGGAAGCCAGCTCAGAACCCCTGGCTGTGGCACTGGTGTGGTTCCCGTCTCTGGGAAGGGAGGAGATCTTACCTACAGCGCAGACAACTTCAAGAAAGCCGTTTTGTTAAACATCCCACCACTGAACCACAGTACTTTAAGGAGACCCCAGAAAGGGAAGACACAATGAATTCATCTTCCTGAGGCTAAAATAAGTATTATAGTAAAAGTGTCCACCAAGACCTGCCAACGCTTTAAGGGGCTGTCATTTCAGTGTCCCACAGCTGACAGCTCTGTCATTCAGCTCTCAGACATTACCACATATGATACTACACATCGCTGTCACTCATGAATTAAAAAGGTGCAAATATTGTAATACTGTAAGACAAGTATGCTAAGAATTTCTTAAGGTAAGACAGATGCAAGGTGAGCTTTGCATTTCTACTTGGTTCATGTGCTGCATGGGATGCTCCTGGCAGCTGGTCACAGAAGGATTTAGGACCTTTTGCAAAACCATCTCTGCCACACAGTGGGTACTACTGGGACAGCACCTAGCAACATCCCCTCTCCCTTGGCAAATTCCTTTTTTGGTTCTTTTTGGTGAAAGTCACAAAGCCCTGAAACTACTCAAGGTTATCCAAAGCCTGGATGGGATGGTGTTAAAGGTGGGTGTGAGCCCTCGGGCCTCCCTGGGAAAAGGAGAGAAAGCCCTAGGCATGGGAAGAAGGAAAAAAGACCTTCAAAGAAAAAAAAAAAAAAAAAAAAGACAAGACAAACTGTAGTTCTTTTCCTCCCATCTTCACTATACTTGCCTTCAATATGGGATTAATAAGAGGCATGGAAATATAGTCACATTATAACCCAAAATTAGTTCACAAAAGGAATTAAGTTGTCCCTTAGGAAAAGGCAAATGCCTGAGCACGGTTTGGAAACTAAAAGCAAAATTACCCTCTATAACTGGGGTAGAGCAACAGGTGGCTATGACAGAAACAAGGGGAGTCCTTCCCCCCTCACACCTTTCTTGTCAGCCCAGGGAAGGATTGGTAGATTTTGAGAGAAGAGCATCTCAGAAATGGAAAACGTTTTCTCAGGGTTTAGAGAGAATAGATGAATTAGGATGACAGCCTCTACCTGTTACTACCACACATTCAATACTTCTCAAATTCCCCATAAAGCAACCATTTAATTAAGGAGTCAGCTTGACAAAATTAGAATCAACTCTGCTGGAGCTTAATGATGACCAGATCCTTTTTACTGCCAGTTTTCCTCCAAAATGAATAGCAGGCTATCATGGACACTGTCATAGCTGACTTTTGCCTGTCTCTCCTGTTTGCCACTCACATTGATGTGGCTGACTGCCTTAAGAATAGCAAAATCAGCCGAATTTCCCCCTTTCCCAAATTACTCATCCAGTACGACACTGCTTGGTACTCATTTGTTTCCCAAAATGCATATGTGGTGGTGTTCAAGTTATCACCAACAGCATTTTTATGAAACACTTCTAGCAAAATGTCAGTGGCTTGCCCAAGCTTAAGATGAGCTGAATCCAGCAGGGACTTTACTCCAAAGTCCCAATTCAGCAACACAACTAAGTCCACATTTAAATTATTTTCTATTAAATTATTTTATAACGTGGGATGAACAAATGAGTCAGGGTCTTGGGTCTCTGGCATGTTCAGCAGTGCCCAGGCTGTTTGCCCAAAGCTTAGTCACAAAACTGCAGTAACAAGTGATATAGAATTCACCTTCTCAGTGATGAGGGGAAAACCCAGTTGCACACGTTTTCCTTCGTATATGAGGTGGGAACCCGACCAGTAAGGAGTTTCCTGTAGCCATTAAAAAATATGATTTAGGATAATTTTTTCCCCTATATATATATATAATGGCTGAAAAACTGTAGAATGAAAAGCCTTTTGTATATGCTCCAACATTTAGGAAAAACTGACTAAAATGTATTCTCATGATCCAAAGGATAAGTGCTCAGAAGAGAGGGGGAGGAAAGGCTCCACTGCTACTGAGGACTGGCACAGCATTGCCAGTGCTGTTGTTCCTTTCCTGACCATATTTACACCTGGCTCTCTGAGGGCAGTAAGTTTTGTGAGCAAACCTCCCTTCTTTGTGATATCCCATGGGCAAGGACCATCTTGTCCTACTCTCTTCAGAAGATGAGGAAATGAATTCAGTGTGAGAAGGACCACCTCATCCTGGTAGCCAGCTCAAACAGCAGGATTTGTTTCTCACTTCACAGCATGAGGGTGCATCATGCTGGTTTCTGCTCTCCAATACTGAGCAGGCTAATGTACTTCAAACTGAAGTAGGCTCCTCCAAGCTTAGCATGGCTCTGCATAGCCTCTGCAGTCTTGAGTAATTATCATTGCCAAGGGCTCCTCAGAGTTCAGCAAAAGAATCTCTGAAATTGCAGTGCTGCAGAGGAGTCCACTCCCCCAAAACTCTTTCTGATGGTCTCTTATGTTTCTGACCCCAAGTGCTGCTGGGAGAGTTGGGAAGGGAAGGTCAGGTCAAAATAAGAGGCTGGGTAAAAAAACGATCTCCTTTCTTCAGTTTCAAGGGTGCAAAACCATTTTTTTCCTGCTGCTCACAGGACATCTCCACTGGAGATGGAACACCTTCATGGAACACCTCATCAAGGGAGGAGTTGTGGTCCTCACTGGCTGGGACTATGAAGCACATCCTTGCTGGTGAGCAGGATTTCACACTGCAGACATCTTCTATTGAAAATCAAAAGTGTAGTCTCGAGTGTCAACACAGACAAGTTCATTTCTTGAATTTAAGGGTAGGCTTATGCCAGCAAAGCAACTGCCTTCATGAAACTAGAGAGATGAGGGTGGCAGAGGAGGCTAACAATTCATGGCAAAGATCCATGCAAAGATCCAGCCCCTACAAATGACATCCCACTTGAAGACACTGCTTGACATTAAACCCATCATGAGTGCAAAACCTGCGTGCACGGGGGCTGGGGTGGGCAGTGGGCATAGGATATTTTCCTGTAGCTTGAACCACAGCTCAGCTGTGACTCTTTTGCAGCAGCTCAGGAAAAAAAGGAGAATGGCTAGATATTTCAGAAACTGAAGAGAGAAGACAAAAAAAGCAGCCACCAGCCTGGGATTTGGGGAAAAAAACATTAGCTTGAGCTGCCAAAGAAGAACAGAGAAACCAGCAGGGAGGCTCTGGAAAAAGGCAACAGAGGAAAGGTCAAAATGCTGATGCTCTGCAGTGGAGCTAAGGGATGGATGCCCAGGGCAAAGCCACAGAAAGGCCTCAAGGCCAGAAGGTTCAGTCTCTCTGCCACAGGAGCTGCCTTTCACTTAGTCCTGTCCCTGAGCAGCAACAGGGCAGACTGCAGGATCAGGAAAGCCCCTCTCCCTAAGGGCATTCCTCTGATGCTGCCCCTCCCATTCAGTGTCCCTCCATGCCTGGGAGATCAGCAGAGCACCAGTTGCAGAGCACTGCCAGCATCCTCCCTCGCCTCCTGCATGGCATACCAGAGCTAACTCACCTCTGAGCTGCGCTTTGTTGAGCTGTGCTTCAGCAACTTAAACTATTTATTAGTCCATGCTTCATGAAGCCATTCACCACTCAAGAGGCTTACCTGGAGAGCCCACAGCATCATACTTGTGATGAGGAGGCTGTAGTCAGTCCTGAGAGCATCCCTGTGTGAGACCCAAAACACAGGCAAGCGCCTGTGCCACTGCAGGCAGGGTTGCCACTGTCCTGGGCACAATGCTCAGGCTCCACAGAGATATTTGGGTTCTGGTTTTTTACAGGGTCCTTTCCCAAAAGTCTCTAGACAACTCAATGATTCATAAATCTTCTTCCACTGAGAGCCATCGGGTGGATAGGTGACCAGAACTGCTCCAAAAAAATAAAAAAATATTACTCCATGACTCCTTAAGCTACCATTACTGCTCATCTGGAACACAGGAAGCAGCTCCTCCAGACCAGGAAGAGAAAACTCCTCATTTTAGGCACCAAAAGGTTTTCCATGGTTCCCTGCTGGAATAACTGCAGCCACTGAGCAGTAAATTCACTTCAAGGAGAAAACACTCAAGAGTCCACAGGGATTCACAACTGTATGGAGAAATGAGTGCCTCAAAAATTTACAGGTTTTTAGAAAAATAAATGTGTGTTTTGCCTCCCTCTTGGAAAGAGAAAAATAAAAAAAAAACATTCAGGCAAACAATTATATTAATATTTACATAGAACATAGGTGTATACTTGCTACATAATGTGTTAGCTAGAGAATAAACCTTCTGCAGCCCTCTCCCTTCCCTCCCAAATTAAAAAAAAAAACCCAGACCCCCAGGTGTGGGTACCAAAAAGTCCTGCTAAAAGTTTCCTGAGCTTGTACAGGAGGCTGAGAAAGGGAAAATGAAATGACTGTATTGCCACTCCCTAGGAAGTGGTTCATATTAGCACTGGGGGCTTTGCTCCTCCCTGAAGCCACCTGTGGACAGCTCTCATCAGAGCCAGCTGGTATAACTCACCTAATCAGAAGCCTGGGTTTGTTCCCCTTTATTTGGAAACTAGCTTTGCCACTGGCTTGATTGGGCCCACATGGAGCATTGTGCTCCTGGTACTTATGTTATGGTTTTAAAGGCAGTCACAGTGACTGACCTGTGAATGATGTTTGCTGTGTCCCAGTAGTCTGCTGAGGTTTCTGTGCACAACCTTGGTTCCAAGAACAGAAGTGATAGGCAAAAGTGCCCGAGGAAGAAAAAGGGAGAGATTTTCTTCTTTTTTTCAGTATTTTTTTTCCCTTGATATAAAATAAATGTAAATTAAAAATAAAGTTTCTGCTTAAGCCAAAGGAAAATCTGAATTTGTGGCCTGCCCCCTCCCTGTGTACAGCAGCAAACCTTGCCCTCTTGTGCACCACTGGGCTCAGGACTTGTGGCTAGCTGCAATGAAACACAAGTTTCAGGAGACCTCTTTTATCTTCTGCCTTCCCCCAAAATTATTACTGATGTTTTTTAGAAGCTGTTGAAGTGTTTAAGAGATTAAAGTCATTAACCATGATTTCTGACAGAAGATTCAAAGCAGGTTATAGTCTCTCTGTGTGAAGTTTTGTACTGCTGAATTAGATCAAATGCTGATGCCTTTGGGGCAATAAAAATAATTCCAGCTTGTGACAGAAAATGAATTATAATTCAGAATAATTCTTGGTAGAAATCGTATATTGTATAATTACAGCCATAACGGCTATTTGATTTTGAGATGACGTGGTTACCATAGTGATCCAATTCTTAAAGATAATTTTTGCCTAACACCGTATAAAATGCTGTATGATACCTGCCTTCACAAGAAAGCAATTTATGAAGATGAGTTTTCCTAGTGTTAGGCCTGGGGTATGAGCAAGCAACACAGGCTATATATGGAAAAACATTCCCTGTTTGGTTACTGCCTGAAAAGCCCTATATGCACATTTCCCAGCAAGCACACTCATAGATGTTGTCTCTGATTCAGAGCAAGCTACAAATCTTGCTCAGCTTTCAAGACCATGTAGACTCTGTGGAGGAATTTCAAACGTCTGTGGAGTATTTGAAAAAAGTGAGAGAAGGAAATCAGAGACATATTTGTTCTGGAGAACAAGCCACCCCCTACTGCCTACCATCAGGGAGGGTAAAAATGTTTTTACTTTGAACAGTCTTTGAGGAAACAATCTGAAATCACAACCATTTCTAGAGTCACACAAAGCCACATTTTGACACATGAAGTGAAATGCAATCCTCAATGAGACTGGTACAAATTATCATTTGTCAAGACTATCATCTTTTTGGGGCTCCTTTTGGGAATCCTTGCCTATTTCCACGCATCCCTCTGGTGGATTTAGAGGGACTGGTCTGCAGGATTGCTCTAGAGATTGCAGACCTGTCCCTGTGCCAAGCTGTGTGGGAAGCTGGGTGTCTGGCTGCCTCCCACCAATAACATGTCCCTGGCAGCCCGTGAGGGCAATGCAGCCCGTTCTTGCTTGGGTAGCCCAGTAGCAAAACCAACTTGCCCATGGGCAGGACCCCTGGGGGCAACCACAGCCATGGTCATGGGGCTGAAGGACTGGGCTGGTTGCTGGACCTTTGCTGCCTTGTGGAATCCAGTTGTTTGTCTAGTCTCAGATCAAAATCATTTTGGTTATCAAAGAGAGTGAGTCAGAGAGAGAGAGGCAGCACTGATCCAGCTAGGGTGGAAAGTGGGTTTTCTCATGTCGTTGTAGGTTTTCTTCTCATCAGTGATTGCCCTGCAGTGTTTTGGTATACAACAACCTATACTACAA
>VYXD01014613.1:2281-17817 GCA_013397195.1 Hylia prasina
TACATCACAAGCAGGACAGACGATTGGGGATACAGGCATCATAAAGTCACCCTAGGACAATAGATTAATTTAAAAAAAACCCAAAATGAAACCAAAACCCCAAAGATGTCTAAACTATTCATAAATATGGACCTAAATTGTAGCAAATGCCATTGTTTCCAAATGACTTACTGTTTACTTTACTAGGGGGAAGAAAGAGCAAATAAAGAGTTTCATGCTAACGTAGAATGAAGTCACCTGCATTATTACTAAGAGTTACTTAATAATTACTGCCAAATGTGATTGGTTTATATTTGGTCATTTACATACATGATTATGCAGAAGAAATAATTCACCATTTCTGTAAACTGAATATGGGTCTTTCTCTCATGTCTCTCAATTTCACACCATGCTATGCCATGTGACCCCCCACCTTTCACACCCTACTGGTCACCTGCTGACATCTTTTTAACTCTGCTTTCTAGTACTTTCGAAGTAGTAAACAGTTTAAGTTCCCATTGTTCACATACTCCATTTTGTATTATCTTAAAATAATATTTAGCAGAAGGGCCAGCAAAATTCCTAAAATAATGAGATTTAATTTGGATCCTGTGTAGGTATCACCACTAATGTAGCCCATTTTCTCTATCTGATTTAAGTTTTTTTTTTTACTAATTTGCTGTTCCATCTGCAGCCTGGTCCCATATCCAAATATCCCATCTTTCAAAACTTTCTCCTGATAATTGTGCTAATCAAGTAAACCAAGCCTGTTTTTCAGTCCTCTGTTCTAACTGTTGAAACCCACTCCTGCTTCACAGCCATTTTTGTCAGTCTCCATAGAAGGTAGAATTTTTATCTGATATGGATAAAATATTTTGAGCTCCTGGAATACATATAAATTTGAGAAAACTGTAAAAGAGTCCACTTTAAACCAAAGGAGAGAGCTAAAAGGAAAGACAGAAACACTTGGAACACAAGAAGAATGTAACCAATTATCCATAAACTTCTTTTGCCTATCTCTACTTGATCTAAAAGCTTGCCCAAACCTTGACCCATCAGAAGTATTCTTGTTCGTTTTATTTGAAGAATAGCATTGTGTAAATTGTTCTCTTCAACTAGCTTATAAACCCCTGTAATTCTGATATGGAAGAAACATACAATATAAAAATACTGCATCCTTTTAAAATTGCTTCTAACTGCTTTTTCTTTTTATTTTTCTTTTTTTTTTTTTTCCTAAGAGCCTATAACAATAAGCCTTGTGCAAACTGAAATTCTGGAAACATGCTTCTTTGAAGCATACTGTGATTTCCACCTTACAGTACTAGCAGAAGCTACAGCTAATGCTTCTTTTGTATTTATATTCTAAACTGTTCTCTTTCCATTTCCTTTGTTCTGATAAGCTCTCATTGCTTTCTTTGTTCTCACAAAGAAGAGAAGGATGGAAGGATGACAAAATCTTACCTGAATTTGAGGGGAAGGATGAAGATTTTTTCACTGTAGCACCATGGAAAAATGTTTAAATATGAGAATTACTTGGAAAGTCAGAGGACCAAACTTACACATGAAACTAGATGCATGAAACTGTGAACTTGCTTATTGATGGTATTTTTTCAAAACCCAGAGTTGCACTTCAGAAGAACAAAGCCAGTCCCATACATATTCTGTCTGGTTTAAGGACCTTGCCCACTGTCACTGAAGTTCTTTGAATCACTGCTACAAAGACATACTCCCTACTGAATTCTCCTAAATATTTTCCAGCAAAACAATGCATGGCAAGGGAACACAAAAATATACAGGACTGCACTAAACTGGCCCATCTAACTATTTTATACCTTGACTCCTTCAGTGACGCATGCAAGGTGGTGTGGGATGAAAACGCAGACTCCTTTATGAAAGAGATAATCACTCTTCCTAAAGTGTATCTTTTCAATAGTGTCATCTGAGTCTGCAGAGGTAAGGAAAGAGTTGAGCCTGATATTAATAATAAGTTTGATATTAAGCTTTCCTTCTAGAGTGTGCATTTGCATACATATGAGCAGTTTGTGATGAGACTAGAGTAGTTTAAAAATGAAACAAAAGTTCCCATTAACAACCTGTTACGTTCAAAGGGTAGAAGGCTAGAAGACCCCTCTGGGTTTCCCTCTGACCCCATTCTTCTCAGTATTTTAATTATCAGCTTGAATAGTACAACCTGCCAAAGTTGTACCCAGTCCAAGAGTAAGGGGAACATACATGCCAGCCATCTGACCTCAGGAGCCAGGATCCCAACAGAAGAGCTAGTGATGATAGCAGACACAATAATGGATTTCAAAAATAATGAAGGAAGAGTTAAATATACAAATAAATGAGGAAGTATCAGTCAGTCAACAGAAAGGCAGAAAAAAAATCTGAGTTCTATTGGATAAAAGGTTTATGTATGTGAGGGAAATGCAACTTGGCATTGGTGTATATTAAAAGTACATTGCTTTATCTGAGAGTCAATTACTCTCTTTCAGTCCATTTCTGGTTTATGTCAACTGAAGTCAGTACTTGTCCATGCAGATTCCAGAGCCCAAGAAAGATGAAGAAAAACTGTAAAACTCAGAGAGGCTCAGAAAATATGACATCTCAGAGAGAGCTGGAAAAAACTAAGTTAATTTCACTCAAAAAAAAAGAGGTGTTGAGTGTGAGCAATTTGCTGATGTCTCCCTAGGTCTCCAGATGAGGTTGATTAAACTTGATACCCCCATCTCACCCGGAAATGTCATTAGCAGTCACATGTAGTATGGAAAAGATGGCTGGCGCCTCCAATACCAAAATTAGTCGGACCTTATATATCCTTCAAGAAGACATAGGTCCTTGTTCTAGGCTAGAGAATTCTGGGATGAGGATCTGCACAGGTAGAGAGACTGGGTTCTCACTTAGAGGACACACATTTTTGGCAGTTCCTTGTAATGATAAGTTTAAAGGAAGCATTTCACCCAATATGAGATTTTTGTCTCCTTGTTCAGAATATCCATCCCTTCCTTACCTGCTGCACCTGGACACCTACGTTACTCACAAAAGTAAAGTGTACATAAACTGAGCAGCATCCGAGATACTCAGATACCCTGAGTATTTAAAACAAAAGCATAAGCAAAAGAACACTCTATGCTGCTGAATCAGCAAACTCCATGTAATTATCCTAATTGGAAGAAACAGAACCAGTGATCCATGTAATAGGCAGTGTGAGTGGAAAAACGTCAGGGCTGTGCTGTGTGACATACACAACTTGGCCTGCAGACTGTCTTGAGCTGTGTGCGTCTATTAACCACAGGATAAACATACCTGGCTGACTGTAGCAGAGAAACCTACAGGTAGGTCCCACTTTATATTGGTGATTACACCACTTTCATGCCCTTGTCTCTATCTAACAGTGAAGCAACAAGTTCATGTAGGAACCCCATTTACTTGTACAAGTGTTGGATAGGATTATTTTCCTTGCAGGAAAATATTGTAAGAGGAACAAAAAGTGCCTGAGCTTCCCATAGGTGGATCTGCACAGCATGCCACACCCATTCTACAGTGCCCAACTTGAGATTAACAGCACCTGAATAAGTTTATACTTTGATTTCTTTCTTAATAGTATTATCTCTAAAAATTACAATTTTAAGCAGTACTTTACAGAGTCTGAGCAACAGACACGGTTTATAAAAAACCACACCCTCCTGGTGCTAAGTCCTGTCATTCTGTTATCTGTTTTTTACCACTTCAAATCCTGAAACAAACCAAGACTCCCCAGAGACATAGGATATGATGCTGTAGGTTATGTAATTATGTTGCCATGCTTTTCAGGGAAACAGTAGAGTCCATGTTAAAAAGGGTTGGAATGCTAGAAGAATGTTGTTTAAGGCATTGCACCGTAAGAAATCACCATTTTGCACCTTTCTCCTCAAAGAATTTTTGCCTTATACTAAAAAAGTAGAAAAATGTTTCTGTTTGTAAAAAAAAAGTTGTCTTTCTCATTTTTTTTTAGTAATGCCAGATTATGTTTGATTGGTTCATTCCAGTAATAAAACTTCTCAAAATAATAATTTATTCAGTACGAGTGAAATCTGCAAATCTTTACAAATCCACTGATATGAGTGCAACATCAGTCGTGGAGAGAAGAACAGATTCGTCTATGGAGAGGACCACCTGCTGTTTGCAAGGTTTGGACAAGAAGTAGGAGTCATAACATGCAATTTCTTCATATGAAGAAGGAAAAATTAAAGAAAGAAAAGAAGCTGGAAGCCTTATTTTGGTGGCAGCAATGCTTTTATGCTTTATGGTTGTGATCAGAGGAGGGATGGGGCACTGCTTCCAATTTCAAAGAATTACCACACCAACTGTCAGAGTCCACTCCCAGGTAAAAATTAATGAATTGGACAAAAATATGGCACCTCTGCAGTTGAAACCAAAACCACAGTAACATAACTATTTATTGGGAAAGCCAGTGGAAATTCTCTGCCTAGTTGCTGTATATGAGAGACAATACTGTATCGCCTGGAAGGAGATTTGAAATGGTCTAATAATTCCCACACTAGTTTTATCAGTTGTTTCTTCATAAACTGCTACCTCCTCTATGGATCTCATTACCAGAAGCTCTTTTAGTTTCTTTTTCTGACAGAGATTAATGACGCTCCCTAAGGTTATTGAATGAAATTATCAACTGATAGTTACATATAGAGACACCAATCCATAATTCGCCAGGATCAAGAAGGTTCTTCACATTTCCTCCATAGGATTTTGCATCAAGCTCTAATCGGTAAGAGAAATATTGTAGAGTACACTTAAGGATGAAATTAATGCATTGTGCAAATACATTCAAATTTTGTACAACTTCCATGATTATGTTTCTACCAGTCAGCATGCATTTTAATGCATTCTTCCTGCACCTGGGGCCTGAATAACAACTAAATTGCACACTACCAGCAGAGCTTATTTGCTTTATTGAGTTATAGATGCATAAGCAAGAAAGAGATCCAAAATATTTGTGCTTCATGCAATTCAGATTTTTACTTCAGAACTCACTCTTCTTCCTACCTGTACTTCTCCCAGTAAAACAGGCCAAGCACCTGCTAAGCATCTGCAAGGACTCTCATTCCTTTCCCAGCACTTGGTTTGCATGATTATATGTGGACGCACTGTGGCACGAGCTTGGCTGAAGTGGAATAAAGTCCCAAAATAGCAAATTATCTGCTGTACTCCAAGTCAGCTGAGTAGTCATAAGACAACTATTTCTCTTATCAGATGGACAACACCTGTTTCTGCACAGGAGTTGTAATAGTGTCCACAGTAGGACTCTGGTCCTTTTAAATTAATTAATTACCTGCAAACTGCAGTGAACCACAGTGTTTACTCTGACTGGCCCAGCAGGGGCATAGAGGAAAGGGCAGATACTTTGAGGCATTGTCTGAGAGAAAAACAGGAGTTCTGCTGTACCCCTGAGCATCTGTGTGAAATGTTACTGTTGTTTTCCTATTGCATTCTGCCCAACTGTCAAACCAGGATGTCACACTCAGCTCTGCAGGGTCTTCAAAACTACACCTGCACAGAAGAAAATGTCTTAGAAGAAAATGTCTTGCACAGAAGGAGACAAGCAGGCTCCATTACTTAGCTGTTACAGGACCAGCTGTTGAAAGGAATTGCAAGTGCTGGAATTATCATTTCCTTACATATTTGGCAAAAGAGATTCTCACAGAACCACATCAAAGGAGCAAGAACAAGCATCTTATGTTTTGTTGCTCAGAAACACATCTGCAAGACTGAGCTGAAGGGGTTTTTTTGCACAAACTGAAACTTCCCAAGTGAATTCAAAGTCCTATATAGAACATTTAATGGAAATCTAAAATTAGGCCAGCACGATAGAGGTGATTGGAGAAAGCTTGCGAAGATAGAATAAAGAATGAATGCTTTCTTCTTGGTGGAGAAAGTTTTCTCCTTAAGGGCTGAAGAGAGTACAAAACCAGCTAAAATGGACCACAAAGCATGGGAGAATCCTGGAAGTTGCTGTAAGAGCAGCTCATGTTAGTAGGAGATGATCTAGACGGCATTTAATTTCAGCTTACATTTGCTGGTCTTCAATGTGAATTACTGCTGGGTATTGTTTAGGCAGAATTTCCTATCATGTTTCTTTGGTATGGAAAATAATTTAATTTGTTAAAATGCAAGTAGTTGTTTCTCTGATTTCAAACTTCTATGAAAGCTTTGTTAGTACAAACCATTCCATTTTCATGCTTTGATACCAAGGTTTGAGCTTGTCTTTGGGCTCTAGTCCCTGAAGTAGTATCATGAGATGAAATATCAGCTTCCACTAACAAAGAGCTAACTGTATTCCTACCATTATAGAAATAAAGACCTAAAGCTCTTAATTTTGACAACTAAAATAGTTTGGTGCATAAGGTTCACTTTAAAAGAAAAATTTTGAAATTATGTATCATTTCTGGTTGGAGACTTGAAAACTTGTAAATGTCAGGTAGTCATGCTTTCTGTGAACTGGAGACCTCTAAAAGCCTGTTATTTAAATGAACAAAGGAAATAATTTCATAACTTCAGAAACTGGTGTTTTATGACAGGAAATCTGATTAAATGGGCAGTGCCAGTCATTCTGTATTATTTCACATCCCTTCAGGAACAGATGTCTACCCCTAGCACTGTTCTTGCAAGACTCACCCACCTGTGTTGGAGAGTTAATAAACTTTGGGAGAATCATGGGGAGCAGGTTATATAGAATTTGCAGAATGTAGAACCAACATAGCTCAGAAGATGCACTTGAAAATTCACTGCACAAAATCTGTCTTATTCCTGCTGAGACAATGCCAAGGAGATTGCAACTACCTCCTATATCTGAGTAATAATGTTTAAGACTCAAGTCATGCTGTATTGCAGAGGATCATCTGATCCTTGACAGTTTCACACCCTCAGGCATGATTGAATTAATATTAGGAGGTAAGTTAATAGCTGTTTTTTTCTTCCTAGTGACTTACTCCACCTGAGTGATGAAAGGAATTACTACAACCTAATGCTACATCATCTGGTCTCCTTTGTTTTTGATCAAAAATATCAGGTATAAGAAAGAGTTTTGTGGTTACTGTAAAGGCCCTACTCTCTAGTGTAAATTGACTTTCCAAGTGTACTTCTAGGATTTTCTGGTTTCTGGCACACAGCTTAATGTCAGTGGATGAACACATCTCAGTGACTGGAAACAAAGAAAAAGCCTGAAGCCATGATGGTGCATGCTTTTCAGTTCCAGCCACACCGCCTCAACATGTCCCATTTCACTGTCGAAAGACCAGAGAACAGCTTCAGTTTCATCAGCAGGGCACAATGCCCTCCTCCCCAGCCCCCAAATAAAAACAAGCATCAGCATCTCCACCACAAATAAAACGTAGTGAAAAATAATCTGTAACATACAAGTAATTTAGGGTTATTTCTAAGCCTTTATGGTGTGTATGAGATACCACCTGCAGACAGAACTAAGCCATAAAATCTGACTTGCCATATCAGAACGATTAAACTTCAGTCTATTATTCTGTTGATATTATGATGACATAAGAGGGGAAGTGTCTCTAGTAAGACTCCAAGGAGATACACAGTCAGAAAGAACCTCTTTCCTGAAGTATCTGCACCTCAAGCAGGTGACACAGGATAGGTTTTACTGACACCAGGCATGAGTTTAGCAGAAGATGAGACTTCAGGATTTATGTTGCCTTAATGATGTAACAGTGTCTGACGTATTATGATATGCTGTAGCCTGAATGATCTTGTTCATGATAGACTCAACCAAAAAATCTCCCACAAGATAACAAAGTAACATGTCAAACCTCAAAGCCAAGAACTACAGAGTCTCTGTCCCTTGATCTTTGTAGCACAGATGACTCAAATACACCTCAATTTTGATACAGCAAAAAGAAAAACTTACTTGACATTCTAGCCTTTACCCGCTGCCAGTAGGACAACAGTAGTAGATGGCAACAAGTCTTGGAAAAAGAGGAAAAATATAGAGAATAGACTGCTTGCAGCCTAGTAAACTTTCCTATGCTACTAGCAAGAGCACTAAATTCAAACCAGGGATCAGAACATCTCTTACCTAATGAATTGACTACAGCAATTGGGGCACTACCTCACTAATATTTGAAATACATAGAAGTGGGTAGAAACAGTTTCATTATAAAAGCAATGTAAGCCACACAGAGGGTTAAAGTTATATGCAATTCATTTCCTATCCTGGTGGACACGGAAGAATATTATCTTCAGTTGGACTTAATCTGCCATTTAATGGCAATACCTTCTCCAGTGGAACCTGCAGCATACTCTGATCTTTGGTGCTTTGGTGCTATGTTGCTTACTCACCTGTTTTGAAATCTCTTCAGAACATGGAGAGTAATGAATAGCTCTTTTGCAGCTCCTGAGCTGCACAGAAAGGCTGAGCACAGCCCTAATAAGGGCTAGATATGTAGGAACACAAAAGAGCAGGATTTTGAGAGAATACAGACTTGTGCTGCTAAGCCTATTTCTACACTCCAGCTTGCTGCTGCTGTCATCTTAACATGCACATCATACAACAATGACCAGTTAGCTTCACTTAGGCTGCCAGTCAATTTTCAAACATGAGCTGTAAAGTGAGTCATATAAGGCTTTCCTGCTTGACAGCAATAAAAAATGATCCTAAGGATGCAAAGCTGAGTTTAATAGGGAAGCACACTTATCCCTAGCTCAGCCACGTTCTCATGAAAGCTCTCCTAACCCTATCCTCTCTCACAGCGTCTTTCTCTCTCTCTCTCCCTTGAAAACTGTGTTCTTGTTAGCATTGAAACACACAATCACAGAATGATTATATGCAGGTGCTTTTATTGAAGAGTTCTGGGAATCAGGGGTACAGATCCAAATCTGACTCCAACATTAGCTTTGAAATGAACATGTTTTATACCCTTTCCGTCACATAACTATATATTAATTATTAAACCCATATTGTTCTATTGTATACATTGATTTCACCCAACCATGAATTCACCAGATCCCAAAACATCTTTTCTCATGATTCTTGGTGCTGATTATATTGTTTTTCATGATTCTTATTTTCAATTATCAGCAATCATTACATTTAACAATCATATAATTTATCATATGACGATTATGCAAGTGCAGTTGCACATGATCTGGTAAAACAAAGCTAAATGTTTGTTCCCAAGGCTTAGTTCTCTTCCCAGGCCCTCCCAGACCCAACCTTTCTTTCCACTCTCTCTCCCCTGAATATATTGTATACAATTCTCATAATTTTAGAAACATTTTAACCCTGTGCTATCATTCTGATTCAGTGGCCAGTGACAGAGAATTCAGCTTTGTCTCCACTGCTGCTGTAGAATTGTTCTCTGGCTGTGCATGGATCATCCATGCCTGATTGCTCAGCCTGCTGTGGGTAGTTATCAAGGGCAAGAGAGGTCTCCTGCAGTGGTACAGACTTTTCTGGGATGTGTAGCAGGTTAGAAACAGCTTAGAAGAACACATGCCTGAGACACCTTCAAACAAAGAAGTTACCTATCAGCAGAAACAGACATTCCTGCTCCAGAAGCCAACTCAGATTGTTCCATGGGATGAATCACAGCGATTCCTCTCGCTGCCTGGAGGGCTTTTGTTCTCCACATTTTCTGTCAAAGAAGTCCAGGGTAACCAGTTTCAGAGGCTTTGTTGGTATCAGGAACTATCACACTGGCAACCCCCCTGTTACCTGTAAGGCCAGACATTCTGTCAAAAGAGAAAATTGTATCACTTTGATGTGACTTGTTCTTGACAAATCCATATCAGTTGCTTTTTATCCTTGCAACATGCTTTTGAGTGCTTCTAGATGTAGTTATTAATAATGTGCCTAAGAATATTTTCCCAGGTTCAAGTTTTCCCTATGGTCCCATTTTCCCTTTTTAGAAGGAAGTTAGATGCCTGAACTTCCTTGGCTCCTGGGAATTCCTTCAGCCTTTGTGACTCATTAAATATTGTATTTTGGCCTCATTTGTCCCTAGTAATAAAGTCAGGTAGTGAAGAATTGGATCTCAAGAGCTGCTTAAGGGATCTTGCTGCTCTGAGTGGCCTCTCCCTCAGTTCAATTAGTGATAACTGGCTATCTTGTATCCCAGGTAATTTTTAGTCCTCTGTGATTTAAAAAAATAATTGCGGAGCCATCAGATAGGGCAGCACTAGCAGTAGTGATGTGAATGAATCCCTTTGAGGTTTTTCAGGCAGCCAGGGACTCTGTCTTAACTTTCTTGCAGGTGGCTCTTTCTGATGCAGCTCAGTTAGTAGGAACCTATCACTCAACAGCTTGAGCTGTAAGTCAGTTCCTCAAAATTCACTGCATAACTGAATGTGCAGATTGATTCCAAGCCCTGAGATAAACTAAAGGAAGTAAGAACACCTGTGACTTAAAATACTGAAGCAGCATATGTTTAATAAGTATCTCTGTGATTTCTTTTTCTTTTCAAGCTGTGACAGAATTTCCTTCTCTGTTCTGTTAATGCAACAGATTTCAAAGGAGCCCAAACCTTTCAGAGAGTCTGTTTTTGTCAGCCTTTGATTCCTCTCCTATAGATTGCGAGGACTGAATGACCATCTATGTCAGGACAGTGACCACTGCAACATGGCATGATTTATTCATTATCCAAGCATGATGTTTAAAGTCAGGTCTAAATCAGTGCAACAGGACAAGCCACAAAACAAAAAAGTTGTATGTGTCTTAATTACATAATATATGCAAGATATGCAATAAATGGATAATATATCTATACCTATATCTATGTATGTTTTATTGTCTGTTAAAACCTGTACTTTGGTGCTCTTCACAAAGTGTCAGATAGCCTTCCTCTTTGATTTGGATCTGCACAGGAGATCTGACATGCTGCCATGCCCTTGACACAGATAAAGTTCACAATATTGTGGACAATTTTCCCGTGGTTGGATAACCAGACTTCATTTAAGGCATTAAATTATATACATGAGATATAGACGCTGCCACATCCTTTAACAAGTTGATGAAATGTTCAAGTGTCCTGTGCCTTGAAAACAGGAACCTCATTTCTGACCTGAATACTGTCTAGCTGTATTTTCCAGGCACTGGTTTCTCCTGGCAGAAGCCTTGGTCATGCAAACTTGTGGGTACCGTGGGTTGAAGCTCCTTGTTCCTGACCTTTTCACTAATTTAACTGGGAGGAAGAAATAGGTTTCTTCACACTTAATTGAACTTTTTGTGACCTCCCTTTTTCTCCTAGGTTTTACCATTTCCCATAGTCTGGAAGACGGTGCTGGATACCACTCCTGGCAGAAAGAGAGTCTTCCTCCAAAGAATACTCATGTCCCCTGTGAGTGAGGAGAAGATGAACTTGGAGTGATAACCTTCATCTCATTCTTTTGGGTTTGGGTTTTGGGTTTTGTTTTTTCACTTTCACAAGAAAAATGTGTTTGTTGTCCTCTAATTATATCAAATTTCTGTGGAAGTTTCTATATGAGGAATATTTTAAAAAATTGAGTCCTCCCACTCAAAAAGGTAAAATCTTGATTTGATGTGTCTGTCATCTCTCAATGACACAGAACAGTACATTATGTTTAGTGGTTTCAATATTATCTCAAACTTCATCACCACAGAAGAACAGTCTCTCTTTTGTAAACCTAGAACCAACAATATGTTGTCAAAACTTTGAAATCAAAAAACAATCTCAGAATATACAAATGATGAAATATATTCTGGAATTCTCATCATAGTATATAAGAAATGCTTACTTGTGCTTTTTGACAATATATCAAGACATGGAGAGATACTCATTTCCATACAGGTCCAGCTCCAAGAAGCAGAGGATGGATGGATGGATGGATGGATGCAGGGATGGATGGATGGATGGATGCATGGCTGGATGGATGGGTGCATAGCTGTATGAAGGAACTATTTTGTGAACTATTGACTAATAAAAATGGGAAGATGGAGGTGAGACCATGAGAAATACCTGCAAAATCTCAGAAAGAGACAAAATAACAAGTTAAAATTTCTTTTTAATCTGTGCATCTAAAATTAGATACAAGTGTTTTATTCATATTATGATAAGGCTGGGATCAGGACATTCCCAGAATTACATTGAAAATGAAAACTTGCATCACCAAATATTAAGAATTGTGTTTTCTCTGTGCCCCATCCAATCTTACAAACAAAAGATGTAAACTTTAAAACTGTCACTCATAAAACACTTGGGGTTGTCATGGAAATATGACCGCTAAAGTTTTGAAACGTGGGTCAAAGACCGTTCTACAAAATTCAGCCTTCTCCAGGAAAATATATAAGACAGAGGAGTCTGATCTAAGGGCACTAAGACAATAAAGCACAAAGGAGGAACTTAATCTGATATTTGCAAAGAGATTAATTTTGGGTGTAACAAGTACAAACAGGAGACAATCTTGTCTCAAGCATCATTGGGGAAATAATGTTACTCACACTTTTCATTATTTAATCAAATACAAAGGCTCAAGAGTACTCAGTATCTTGAGCTAGAAAATTATTCTTCCTGGAATAAATAAAGTCTATATGGATTTTTCCTCTCTTAGCCCCTCATACAAAGGAAAGATAGGCCAATGTTCTTCAAATTTTTTGGTTGCCTAACCCTACTAAAAAACCAGTTTTTGAGCACACAGCCTCAGTATTGGAGTATGTTTATTTAGTAGCTATATAAATGTATTACTGTAATAAAATGATACATACACGATAAAACATGGACCAAAGTAGATACTGAAAAAAAACCCCAGTATTTTGATTTTTGTTTTATTTTATTTTATTTTATTTTATTCGTAAAGGATACGGAAAATATTTTCATCATACAAACCAATGGGCTGTTTTGTGCAACCCTTGCAGTGTCCCTCAGTCACTGTTTCTTCACTTTAGAGACCATGTCCCTGTAGGATGTCATTGTAGAAGAGATGAGGAAAAGTTACAGAAAGGTGAGTCCCAAATACCTATGGAGAGAGGGACAGACCTTAAATTCAGGCCATGAAAATGGAAACACTTGCCAGGATTTTCAGGGAAAAGCAGCATTGTCCATAAAATTCAAATCTGCAAATTCAAGTGCCTTTGAAATGTGGAATTGGGTGGTCTGTCCTTTTGCCATCCAGTTCATGCTTGCTGTTTTATCTGGTATACTAAGGTGTACATTAAGATATGCTTTCAAATATTCTTATCATCCATGGAAGCTACGTTAAATGTAAGAAAAGAAAAAAGAAAAGAAAAGAAAAGAAAAGAAAAGAAAAGAAAAGAAAAGAAAAGAAAAGAAAAGAAAAGAAAAGAAAAGAAAAGAGAAGAGAAGAGAAGAGAAGAGAAGAGAAGAGAAGAGAAGAGAAGAGAAAAAGAGAAAAAAAAGAAGATCCCAATGTCCTGCTCTCCCTATTCCTGAGTCAGCTGTTGGCTGTGCCTTTTAAAATCTTGCCATTCCCTTCCATCTCATTCGTAAATAGTGTACTTGGACTTAGCAGTTTATAAGCAACAAAGGCAGGACATCCAGCTCCTGAAGCAGATGGGAAGAAAGGTATCAGTGCATGAGCCTGCAGGATTTCTTCCCTTGCCATATGTTCTAATTATCCTTGGTGCTATATACAATCAGGAAAAAATTGGCTCCCTGAACAATACCTGAAAAGCTATTGCTTTTCAGCAATACAGATGGATCATATTGAAAAAGTGTTACCTTTTTACTGTATCATTCAAAGAAACACATGATTCCAACCTAAACAGGAGGTTCTTCTATGGGCACAACATTTTTCATGAATTCGATAATCAGGTAGAGAGGTTATCAGCTGCCTGCCATGCTTATTTCAAAGTCTGAGAGGTAACTGCATAATGTGTGTGATACATAAAAACAGCCTGAATTTCACACAGTAAATCCATCAGACAACCTCTTAAAGACCTGCTGATGGTACAGCCAGTGCTGCAGTTTCTGCTGCCTCAGTTTCCTTACCATGGCACACATTTCCTAGATGGATGTTAACTTGGGTATAAGTCATCTTGAAAGCAATATGTGCTCTGGATTTTGGCATCACCCTAACACAGGATCCTGGTCATACCTAGGTAAAATGCTTCCTTTCCATTGCAGAAAAGTCCTCATTCTCTGCAAAGCTGCTGGGCTCTCAGTGGTGAACAGTAGAGAGGTGACACCACATTTGCACATTTCAAAACTCATTCACCACGACCCTACAGCATAGGTAGTACCTTCAGCACATTTCTTTGGTTTCTATTAGGTGACTACTAAGACAGTGGCAATGCCTGTGCCAAAAGCGGCAAAAATGAAGCTAGTTTCCAGTCCTTTAATGTTCTTTTACTCCTGACAAAGGTAACAATGAAATATTTTTGCTGCTTCACTGTTAAGTCCTCCTTGAGGACCAGAATCAATTCCCAATCCCAGCTCCCATCTTCATTCTCTTTTAGCCAACTCCAGAAGTGTATGAATATTAAATGCAAAACTAATTGAAGGCAAATGGAAATGAGGTTGATTGAATAATCCAACTATATACTGATAGAACTCTGCTGTAGGACCTAAAGGAAACTTAATGAAACAAAAGCAATCTTTATTGTTAGTATTTCCCGAGAGGATCATTTCTTGGTGAATACTGCTATTCCTTTGTACGAATATTCAACAAAAAATCTGCTGGCACATTCTCAGGAAAATTAATCTTGAGTCTCTCTTGAGACTGGAAATGCTACAGTATTGAAAGCTAGAGCAAAGTAGGCTTTATGTCCTAGCGGGTCTCATTGAATGCTATGGATTTATTTATGTTCAGGTTCCTCAGCTGGTCCCAAAACTTCATTCCCCCAGTTCCTGCCTTGAGGTTCAAGGCTTTAGAACTGTTAGAAGACAGTTTAACATTTAAAACTGAAGCGAAAATAACTGCTGAGTAACTCAGCTTCTTCACATTGACTGCCACTCCTGTCTTATTTATTGAGGGGGCACATTTTCCTTTATCTTCCTTTTCTATCCAATGTACCTGTAGAAGCCCTTAGTATTCTTTTAATCCCTCTAAAATTGCAGTTCCAACTGTGCATCAGATTTCCTGTTCCCTTCTCCCTTCATCTAGACAGTGTCTATATTCTTCCCAGAATGGGTATCTGTCCTTTGCATTCCTTTCTTTTGTTGGGAAGCCTAACTGAGCCATGCTGGACTCCTGCCTTCCTTTCCTGGTTACCTACAAGGAAATAAGACCTTTTGCACTCTAAGAAGAATGTCCTTAACAAGCTGACAGCAATTTTTACCTTCTTTATCCTCTGAGGGCAATTTCCCTCACGGTGCACTAGTTCCTCAAGCAAGTTTTGCTTTCCTAAACATGAGAATTCTTCATCTGGCCCATATCCCTCAAGCCTTTAAATTCAATCAAAGAATGATCACTTCAGGCCAGGCTGACACCAATTTTGGCATCTCTAATTACGTCATCTATGTTGATAATTAAAAGGTCTGGTAATGCTTCTCCTCTGGTTGAGTTGTCCATCATCTGGATTAATAAATTACCCTCAAAACATTCCAGGAAGTGTGGTAGATAGGGACAGG